>NMRB01000469.1:133563-148063 GCA_002633025.1 Notospermus geniculatus
TGTATGATGATGTTCATGGACAGATATTTGATTGTGTAGGCTGTTTTCCCAACAAACTTGAACAGCAACCAGCATGTATGATGATGTTCAAATTTGTATGATGATGTTTAGGACAAAATGTATGATCGTGTGGACTGTTTTCCCAACAAACCTGAACATGTATGATGATGTTCAAATTTTTAGCTGCATGTTTCATCTTGCCAATGCGAAACATCCCAAAAAATGTGTGATGATGTTCAGGGACAAATGTATGATCGTGTGGACGGTTTTCCCAACAAACTTGAACAGCATCAAACATTATCCTTTCTCCATCATACTTCATCATACAATGTCCATGAATGTTGGACTGTAGATCGAAATCCGCAACAAACTTGAACATCATCATACAAGATTATGAGTTTTCTGCCTCGTGAGGCAAAAAACTCACCAGAAATACATGTACGTGCACACGCGAGCTATCTGCTGAGCAAACGGTCTCGACTGACTTTTTGTTCGGCAGACAGCTACAGTGTGCGGCAGAACCAACATTTGAATCACGTTTTATTTTCGTTTGTTTGATTTCTTAGAGAGTTTAAATATTTTTACCCTCGTGTGGTCATACATCTACAAAATGTTGGCATTTCACAAAATCTTAAGGAGTTCATTCGGAGCGCGCTGAGGCTGTAGCCTAGCATAGGACGACAGCAAATGGCGCCCCGCCCCCCAGACGTCACCGAAATATATATAATGTGGAGTGCAGTTTTGCCCCTCCAGAGAGACCAAATGCCTTACTCCCATCAGCTACCGTACCCAAAAGTTCCCACCCTATCCTGTAGAGAATAATTCGATATATCGGAATATCAGGGTACTTACACAGTCATTCTGTGTCCTTTTCTTCCCGAAAATATCCAGACAGAGTCCATTATCTCGGAACGAGCAAAACAACACCGTCCCTCACCACTCGACGAATATGACCAGCGACACGTCCACCAGACGGGAGTTACGTAATACCAACTACGGTCACTTATTCATGGGATAGGCATGATTGGAGCCTATTGAAAGTTACAATTAACTTAAGCTGCCCATACACGATCAATATTATTGCACAATATGAGGATCACAATGGGTAATACTATTGTCAATATTTCTTCTAATTATCATGCTAGAAGAACACGACCACCCATTTGGGCCCCATATTGTGCAATAATATTGCGCCGTGTATGGGCAGCTTAAGAAAGTAGTCTTTTGTAGCCTTTTGTACACTGCTTTTGGTAATCTAGGCACCAGTAGGCCCTAATCCGTGTCCGCCCATATAATAATTGGAAAAACATTAACCCACAGGGGTCAACTACAGTAAAATGAAATGTCCAGGGATATTGTGCTCACCTCTGTGATAAGTTTCTGCGGTAAAGTAAAAGTGTGACTCTAAGCCGAGAGCAGATCGACCTTGCGACTGGAAGCAACTACCAGCAATGGCGTTTCCGGCAACGGTGGGCGACTGGCTGGAAACAGCAGCAACTGATCAGAGGCTCAAACAGGTCGGTGTGCGCGCCCCGGCAACGCTATTGCCGACCGTTGCCGCTAGACGCAAGGGCCCAACGCGCCGCGTAGCGGTCAACAGCGAAGCTAGCCAAAGACTTGTCACGGGTCAATCAATAGAATTGGACTCATAGTATGCACCTAATGTTCAGATGGAATATACCGGACGGTTGGTTCACGTTTTTAGCGGCTGTGAACGTAGATGGATACATTATGTAGCGATATACTGACAGATTTGCTGGGGACTTGCTCTGTGGTTGTTGTAAAATGCGATTTTTGTAAGATTATTCTGATTTGTGACGTCATTTTCTATCATCATAAAAATATGTTGAGTAGCTGGGATACATTTATAAACATTTATTCAGCAGCCAGTATCATGACGCGGCCGGCTGGCGCATCGGTAGAGCGTCCGGCTATGAATCTGGGGCGCCGGGTTCGAGCCTTGCGATAGGCGATTTTTTCCACGTGTCTGTTTCTCTGTTTATTTTTTTGCTGAACACTTTTTGTTGCAGGGCGAATATCTCCCCAGTCCTTCCCTTTCCCTACAAATCTGCATTTGCTAATAAATACTTATAACAACAGATCCCTGTCAGCTGCCCCTGCATTCAGAGAGACTTTTCACTAAGTCTCTCTGAATGCAGGGGCAGCTGACGACCATCGACATTCCCCTCCCAGTAACCAAAGATATCAACACCCCAACTAACGTTCTGGACTGCTGGTTCCAGCCAGTTGCTCATGTAAGACTGGATTGTGCCACTTGTTGCCGCAAAGACCAGTCGTAGTCGATGTGCGCGGTCTGCTCACATCGACAGCGACTGTTGCGTTCAGTTGCTTCCAGCCGCAAGGTCGATCTGCTCTCGGCATGGTGAATGATGAACGATCAGTGTAGATAATAAAGAGGAAGCTGAATACACCAATTTTTATGACATGATCAGTAATCACAATGAAATGGTCCATGGACCATGTGCTCACCCGTTTGAACATAATAGTTTAAAGGAGCTGGACGTCCAAGTTGTAAACAAACTGGTTTGTTTACAAACAGTGGCCAGCAAACTAGTTTTATTCCTTCGTGAAGGTGGCAGCACCAGTGATCGTTAGACTGGTGCCCGGTCCAATGCAACTCACTCACGGTATTCACGTCAGTACATATCACCGACAATAGGTGGCAGCACCGCAGGCATCGCGTGGATAGAGAACCAGTGAGTGAGTGTTTACAACTTGGACGTCCAGCTCCGTTAATGACAGAGAGAGGTGCATGTCAGTTATGAGCAATCCGGGTCAAGTCATTCCCTAGTTGCAGGACTCAATGATTTCTGGGTTATGCCACCTGGCGGCCATACTGGATGTCCGATCGGGCCAAAACTTCACATGCGTAGTTTACCAAGTCGTCAATAGAGGTCTCCCTTAGCGCGGGTAGGTGTAACGCAGGATTGGGAAGCAATACTGTGGTGCTTTAACATTGAAAATGGATAGAGAAATGGTGCTGCCATCTGTTAGTCATTGGTTTAACTACCGCCGTGGCGTGTTCACCTTTCATCATGATAGCATAAAGGAATCAACCATAAAGGTTTAACTGCGAGTTCGATGAACGAGGGATACACTTCATGCGTTGCCACCAGATGTCTCTCACTGCCTGAATTTCGGCTTTACGTAATAGGCACGAGCTTCAACTTTTTTTGTGGTGAAGAGGTAGGCTACATGAACCTGAGGATAACAGAGCGATTTTCAGGAAAATGTGTGCTCCATGTGCATAAATGTACGTCAGCCTATTCAAATGTACACAAATGACCCATTCTACGTTGTGAGATACTTTTTCGATGTTTCACTTCTGACGAGACGAAAAGTATCTCTACTGTATGAAGAATACCGCCATCTTGGATAGACATTCATCCGCGTGCAGAAGGGTCTTGCCTATCATATGGAAGAGTCAGAATGCAAATCGGTTGAGGTTTAAAGGGACACTATACTGTCCACATTTATAAAATGCTAAATTTGTAAGTTGAACCTTTACGGTTGATTCCTTTATGATGAGAGTGAGATATATGTGATTTTGACAAACTTGCTCGGCACTTTCAGTATGGGTATAGCTCGGCACTTGCATTTCTTCCCGAAGACGTTGAGCAGGGGAAGACCAGTGGAAGTAATTGAACCCGCCAAAGATTCCAAGAAGCGGAGCAAAATTCGTGGCTGAACTCCACGCAGTGATCACTAACATAGGCACATATAAATCTACTCCCGATTCATCACGTACCATGTTATGCATGGAGCGTGGAACAAGACATTGACAGTGGTGACGAGACAATCTCGTACCCAGATCTACCTCATCCGAGGATATCTCTGGAAAGGGCTGCGACCTGACCAAAATTTCTGGTCAACTGCTGGCAGCGTGCCAAAATGTCTGTATCCCACAATATTTCGTTCTTCGATGACTGAAAAATATCATATATGCCTAAAGAGTCATATAATACACCCAAAACACGAAGTTGTTTGAGTAGCCTATTAGAGCAATTTCAAACGAATAGTTTAGTTGGGAACATCATGCCGCGGGTGCCAGCTCAGTGTGATTCGCCTCATAAATTAGTATATCGCGCATGCGCAGTATTCCTGAAGTCGTCAGCCCTTTCCACATTCTCAACTTAGAGCTTGAAACTTTGCCAGATTTCAATCTCTAATGTCATACAAAAGCGGCCATATTGAAATGGAAGGATATGTGATGCGGTGCGCCGATTACGCAGACTGGCGGAGTGTTCTTCCGCTAAGAAATAGTTCGCTAAAATACAGTACTGAAATGACGAAAATCGCACATTTTATGATCATTTTGTTTACTTTAGTCCTCAATCATGTCAATAGTGTACTGATTCAATGCTGTCCATGCGTTTTACGTGAATTCTAGCGAGTAACTATTTGAGGGATTTCATCACAACGTATATTATACGTTAGTGGCGAGAGCTACTTTCCCACTTGCCCGGCATGATCACCAAAATGTGTAAATAACTACCTTACTGGCGTGTCACTTCCAAGTTTACATACAGCGTATCAAATATATACCAATTTATTGATATTTGAGCGATAAACACGCCTTCAGACAGCCAGGGTTTGCAGGTGTTATATTTGTTCGCGGAGGTGGCTACTTGTCATGAGTGACGCGGTAGCCTAACAATTCTGGTCGTGATCACGACCAGAATCGCTCCGCGAATGACTGTATGACATCCGAGGGGCTTTCCCGAACAGACCCGAGGTGTTCCGAATGCCCTTTCCAGTACCCGTGTTGTAGGAACGTAAACCACTGGGGACGAGTTTGGTGACGAGAATCAGACCAGGGCCGACCGCACAGAAAGTCCGATAGTGGTTTCGGTGCCTATCGGCGGTCCCGGTCGGCGGTTTAGTTATGGAAAATGCGTTATAAGTAACTGCCGATAGGCGCCGGTAGCACTATCGGACTTTCTCTGCGGTCGGCCCAGATCTGCAGAGAGCGAAGTGTGACATGGAAAGAACATCTTCGATGATTGAAGGCCGATCTGCTCACCACTACGTTACATCGCACATCACCCTGCGAGAAATAGACCAGTCGGCGGCGTATCTTGGCACGATACCAACGTTACCGGTCGACCAATCATATTGCACTTTATATCGGGTCTTCGGCTACCACTATTTGTACCACGATTCGAATTTTACAGCACCGATTCTGATTGGCCTCTTCTTCTCGACGCGGCAGATACGCCGCGGACTGGTCAATAGGAGCAGTCAGCCGCGCATATTGCCAACAGATGGCAGCAAAGTGTTACCGGACCAATGTACAGGAAAATCTACGTGATTGCTGCTCGATCGATGACTGGGTCCGCTAGTGGTCAACTCGCTGACAGCTCCTATTCCTCGAAGGGTTATGTGCGATGTAACGCACTGGTGAGCACATCGGGCTTCGGTTATCGAAGATGGGAAAGAATAACAAAATGTCCAACTTACCCAGTAAAATCTTATTAGAAATGCATTACATGGAACCATGACATTTCATCCGATATGAACATATTCTAAAAACAAACAAGACACTTGTTGTTTTTTACAATTTATTAAAAAGCGTTTTGTTTTTCACTACAGAGTGTTCAAAAAAGTGTCCCTTAATTCATAATCTGGGCGAACAGGCGCCGTATGCACAAAACATCTTAAGTGAAAAATTCCCCTTATCTATTGTTTAAGATGTTTTGTGCATACGGCCCCAGGATCTATGATGGTCAATGGAGTTATTAACCATTTCGCTGCCGAAATTTTCAAAAATAATGTCAAACTTTAAGTAATTAGTGGACACATCTGTGTAGGTAAACTCTACATCGTCTCCTCCACCCGGGACACTTTTTGGACACCATGTAAAACCATTTTACATATACTGCAAAGCATTATGAAATTTATTCTACAACAGCCTCCCTTTAGGAGAAAGCATATGGCACAAAATAGCAGCAACTTGCCAGGCGAAAGAAAACCAATAATGTTCACCAACTCTGTCTCAATCTAAGATCTGTGATCCTGAACATGTTTGAATACACAGGTGAATCTTTGGCAAACCACACTTTTATCCAGGAAATGTCCTTAAAGCTGAACTTAGTAGATATAAACCCCAAGCGGCAGAGGTAGAAATTACGAACAGCCACAAGGCACTTCCAAACTACCTCTGAAAACGATACACCCTCTCGGACGGTCACAGTTGGTTTCACTTGCCACCACGCTCTTGAACAGAGAAGATCTCAGCACAGCTGCCAAATGAGCAAAAACGAAAAATAATCTGTGATTGCACCGTGATTCGAACCCACAACCCTCTGATCGATTCGCCAACCTCTTTCTGTACGCGCCACGAAGACTGCTTGCATACAACGACGCCGATCTACAATAAAGGCGCTGTGGTTTTGAAGATCTCCATCTACATAATCTACATAACTATATAAAAGCAAGTCAGCTGGACTTTGTGACGCCGATTCTCATTGTTCCCGAGGAGTTTGTGCTTGCAGCCGATGTTACTTTGTAGTTGGTCGATGTGGGGTGGTTGTTTTGTGTACAGCTTTCGCACACAGGATCGGTAAAGTTGTTTTCAGAACCAATTTCGACAGTTACTGCAGCCGCGCTCTCCCAGGAGGACGCTATAATGCTGAGTTCCTGCCACCTGGTGTCTACGACAGACATTAGGCAAGTCATGCAAGTGGTGCTTATGTGCTCTCCTAGATGGCTCTCGACGCCGTGTTCCCGGAACGCCGCGACGCGGCCAATCTGCGAAGCAATCTGACGTCAAAAGTGGAACGCTGCTGTGATATGGTTATGTAAATAATTTTTCGAGAATGACTAAAAATGGGCTGTGCTTCACGACTAAGGCGCGTTTGAGGCTGGAACGCATGGGGAACGATGAAGACCGTAAAGACTGAAGTATGAAACGTGGAATTGAGTTAGCAGAGCGTGAAATTATTATTTGCGGGCCTAATTTAGGTTTGGTGTATACGTCACACAACGCCGCCGCCTGGTTACCAAGGTGCTGACTCAAGCCGATGATGGAATCACGATGATGGAATCACGACGTCGCCCGTGTTGCGCTTTCTGCACATGCTTATCTTCCCCGAATGTGGACCCGGGCAGGCTCGAACGAACCGTGGCTCGGAGCGTAGGCCTGCAACACACCCGGACCATGGAGAGGTACACCCATCCATGGTTCGGGTGTTCATCATTCATGCCATTCTATGCCAAGCCACTGTTGTCGACGTTACAATTAATCCACTGATATTGGCATACTCATTACATGTATCAAGCCGCCCAGAGGCCTGAACCAACAATGACTGGTTTCGATTCCTCTGGGTTTATGTTCTGATGATGTTTATGTCCTGTATAGGTGTGTTAAAGGAGCCCGGCATTCATTCCTTATCCTACTCTAAACATACCCGCGTTAAGGGAGACCTCTCTTGACAATAAACTGCCGCTTACATGATTGTAGAGAGCTTCTGCAAGCGCCCGGTTTGGGCATACGACTACGTTTATCTATTGTTTGGGTGCACTCACACAATAGATAAACGTCGTCGTAGAGCCTAACCGGGCGTTTGCAGAAGCTCACTATTATCAACCTCGCCCCGTGTAGAGTAAAGCCTCTGTCACATATCCATTGCCTTTCTTTATCTTCATGTCATACTCAGGCTATTGGAGTGTGCACGGGCACCTCCATTCCGTCTCTTTATCTTCATGTCATACGTTTACTCATATAAATTACACAAGCCATTATTTATAAAACTCGTTTGTTTCAGCCTAATCACACTTCTACTATAGACATGGCCAAGAATTAACGGGACACACGGTCCAGTTTTCGACCATCTCCTAAAGATCTTAGCAGAAATCAGATTTAGCGTGCCAATAATTTTATTCTTTTTGGCCATTAGAAAGAGGATTACTTCTGGATATTGGCAATCCAAAAATTTTGGNGGGGGAAGTTGTCCGGGGGGCAGTTGCCCGGGGGGGGGGGGTTGTCCTAGAACCTGTTTACCGCGTGTACCGCATTGCCTGTCATCTGTCACCATCACTAGGCTACGTCTAAGTACTCAACTAACTCCTCTGTGTGCAAAAACATTGCCTTATCTCATTAATACTAAGTCCCACATTTTCCATTCACATTCAAACTCGGTTTTAATCTCACCGAACCAGCCCAACCATAACCCGTCGCAGACGGGTAATATGCTAGTGAGGAAATAAAACGATCGGAATTGTCGTCATGCAAGCAAGCAGTCTTCGTGGCGCTTACAGAAAGAGGTTTGCGAGTCGATCACAGGGTTGTGGGTTCGAATCTCGGTGCCGTCACAGATTATTTTTCGTTTTTTCTCATTTGGCAGCTGTGCCGAGATCTTCTCTGTTCAAGAGCGTGGTGGCAAGTGAAACCAACTGTGACCGTCCGAGAGGGTGTATCGTTTTCAGAGGTAGTTTGGAAGTGCCTTGTGGCTGTTCGTAATTTCTACCTCTGCCGCTTGGGGTTTATATCTATTAAGTTCAGCTTTAAGGACGTTTCCTTCGACTGATTTGACCAAATGACCTGTGTACCAGTATATCTTGTCAGTGTGTGTGCTCAGGTCAGCTTGACACAGACAGACTGTAGAAACATTATTCTTTCGCCTGTAGGCCTATCTTTTAAAATTTACACACTAATTAAACATTGTCATAAATATCAAAAATAGAGCACAAAAAATATCATTATCATGTACCGGTACAAATATAGTTAATGCAACTGGTGAAAGACATGATTCTTTGGCAGTGTTGATGATGACCTAGTTTTCATGTTCCTCACTTGGATGGGGTATTTTACTTGCCCTTGCAAAGACACAAGGTACAAGGGACCATGGCTTATGCCCGTGTCACACTGTCCCGAAATTAGACACCCGATGGCCACACGATTATGGAATTTTGAATTTTGCGTGAAGATGGCCCCGATTTCAACTTCCAGAATCTTGCAAATTTGCGATCCCAACCGGGGTCTTCTTCAGGCTGGCACTTTTAGAGTTTCCATTAATTCGTGTGGCCATCGGGTGTCAACTTCGGGACAGTGTGACACGGGCATTACTGATGACCCTTAGTTTTGATGACCTATTCATAAATGCTGCCAAAAACATGGACATATCAGCCCCTGATGAGTGAGAATGGGGCGTGGTGGGGGGTGCTGAAGACAGCGTTCATTCAGACACTTGATGTGCATGACAGCTGTCCTCCACAGCCTCTCCGCCCTCCTGGACATGTTAAAATCTCCGACCTGGTTCCACCATCCTGTCTAGCTCGTCTTCAAGCAGTGTCAGCCCGCGACGGACATGACGTATTAGGGCGACGACCCAGCGTATGAATGTCCTGAACAACGGCATTCTGAAATGAAAACACAAAGTCTGGGCCTCTAGAGGCAGTTTTTTAGTTCTGGATATTGGTGTGGTTGACACATAATTAGGGCATGGAGAAAAAACTTGGCCATCATTTCTTAAACGGACTAGGAAATTTTTTTCAAGCGTCGGTTATTACAAAATGCTAGTCTTGCCTGATAAATTCCCACTGTCAATTCACTTGTGTCAATTACTTGGCTTGAGACGGGGTTGCGTTCCCTTGCGATCACCTTATAAGGATTTCCGATTGCCATAAGGTGATCGCAAAAAGGGAACGTTACCCCGTCTCAAGCCAAGATCGCGACAGTGGATTCGCCGCCTTACCTGTGTGTGGCAGCTTTTAGTACGCAGTAATTTCTCGCATAAAACTTCTCAGTAGGCCTAGCTGATGGCTCTCCGCTTCTTTTCTTCACGACAAAAAGGGGTGTTCCGATTGTTCAGTGTGACATGCAGGAACAAAGGAAGCCCTTTTCTGACATTGACCACATGTACCCTTTTGGTCTATTCTGTCTCCTGAAAAAAGAGAAACGTAGCCTATAGGCCTAGTATAGTGGCGTGTAGCCCTCACATGCCTGGATGCTCACTCCATAGGCCTATCCATCATGGCCATAGCCGCCGCGGCCCTGGGCAGTTAATGACTTTCAGCCATGACCAGCCGCAGCGTATGCATCTCTGTAGGGCCCGCTTGCACGAAACTCACGACAGCGCTATCTTCTTGGTGTTAGCGCTAACTTGATGTTAAATGACGTAAAAGAACAATGGATTTTTACGTCATCTAACATGAAGATAGCGCTAACACCAAGGTAGCGCTGTCGTGAGTTTCGTGCAACCGGGCCCTGGGCCTTGGCCTGCGATCGCAAGGACTGACAGGCAAGGCGAGGCTAGCCTAGGCCTACTTGATAGGCAGGCTACCGGTGGCCGACTTATTGCCGCCTGAAATTGACCACATCTTCACCATGGCATTGGTGGAAATCACGTCTATCAAAGAGTCCACCACCACGGCGATCGAGTGCCCAGTTGCAATGCAATGCAACGCAGTTGCAAAGCAAGTCAGTCGCAAAATCAGCAAAAAATGGAGTGCAAGACCAAGGACATGAAGGAGAAGGGCATGCCCGTCATGCCCGCGACTTTGTATGCATACATCGTACATGTACTGATATGCACACGTGACATGCCTGATGCATGCATGCACAGCATGATGAGGCACATGAATGATGAGGCGAACGACACAAATTTATAGCCAAAGTGACTGTGTCTTCCTTCAGAATGCTTGCCACCACGCCCCTCTTACCTTTACATTTCTGTCAAGCCAACTGTTAAAAGAAACTTCGCCTCGATACTTGCTAAATTCGCTCTAAAGTTAGGCCGTGGCTGGCTTCAGCGTGCCGTTACACATGCGGCATGGCGGCGCACAAGATATTCAGTACACGTGATTGTCACTTCATTCACCCAGGCTAATGGACCAATCAGCGTCCAGGGTTGTGACATCGCTCCGCCCTTCGACCACGCTCGCCCAATTGGCATTCTTTGTGCCTTCTTTGTATAAATTTCCATGGCTGTTCTGTTAATCACCCCTCCGCCTTCGCTATCATTCCCCCATGGTTGAATTGATAGATGGTGGGGCTTAGCGGGAATTATATTGAGATGTTGCGAACATATATTCATGATATGCGAGTCCTGTTGTTCCTGACGGTCAATCTATCTCCTCCCCTCGCTCGTATTCTTTGTTCATCTGGTTTTGATCATGCGCCAAGATTTTATTTATTTACATATGCAAATGTGACCCTGATTTCTTGCACACATCAAAATATAGGTCAATCTTTTCCTGGATTTTTTACCAAATCTGTTCGATTTTATATGTGTTTGTTCGATTTTTTTTCACTAAAATTTGATTTTTTACGAATTCATTCAAAATTCATTTTAGGGGCTGTTCACAATTATCAACATTTTCACAGTGTACAAAGAGTACACTTTTTACTGAACCCCCTTCCCCCCTCCCCAAAAGCGTACAAGGAAAATGTTGATATTGGTCTATTTTTAGATCAACATTTTGAAAATTTTGAAAAGTGTACACTGAGTGTCAACCCCCTCCCCCCTAGCGTACTGTTTGTACACTTGTGAATTGTGAACGGCCCCTTAGATGACTTGGAAAAATCACGCAGAACTTTAAAATCAAATGTTAGAATATCAATCTACCGGTATTGTTATTCGATAAAATTGAATGGCTGGTGATATTTACCCGGCAGCCGGGTACGCAGTGGTGAAAAAATGTCTTGTTTGCCCGGCCGCCGGTTACCCACTGAGGAGAATATGTCTTGCTTGCCCGGCTGCCGTTTACGCAATGTGGAAATCCTTCTTGCTTAAGCGGGTGATCCACTCCCGCGATTTTGGCTTGAGACGCGGTTGCGTTCCCTTGCGGTTACCTTATAAGGACTTCTGATTGCCATAAGGCGATCGCAAGGGACCGCAATCCCGTCTCAAGCACAAATCGCGACAGTGGATTCGCCGCTTTACCCGGCTGCCGGTCACGCAGTGACAACTTTTGTCGTTATTTTAACGGCAGTTGCCTGGTAAAGAATGCATAAAATTACCCTTCGGTAACCGGCTGCGGGCCAATATAAACATGGTACGCAAAACTGGCGCATGTGGCTTGCCGGGTGTAAAAGTATAATATTCCTTATCACGGCATTAGTTACTAATTTCGTTAGACGCATTTTGGCTGACTTTGGGAATCTGATGGAAGGAAGCGTTCCTCGAAAAGGGATTTTTGGTATTAAATAAAAAGGACCGATAGTACTGATTTGAAGTGTCTCATTAGGATCTGCCAATGAAATCTTTGTCCCAGATAAATGGCATCGCCTCTCCGGCCGCCCTTTTCCCGCTAAGGTAAATAAAATCCCATCAAAATAAAGAGGAATTCGGCAACCGTCGGTGAAACAGCAGCCGGTTAAACAAAACATTTTTTGTCCACTGGTTGACCGGCAGCCGGGTGAATATGACCGGCAGCCGGGTAAATAGTCACTTCGATCATTAAATGAATTGTTCAAGAAATTAAAAAGTATTTTCTTTCAAATCAATTATTATCGATTAAAGTCAAATGTTCATTCGATTGTGCATAAGCCCATTCATTCAATGCGGTTCGATTTTAAAATCAAATTGTATGCTACGATTATAAAATCAAATAATTATTCGATTTTAAATTAAAATAATTATTCGATTTTAAAATCAAATAATCATTCGATTTTAAAATCAAATAATCATTCGATTTTATAATCAAATATTCATTCGATTTTGTGCAGACTTCTGTTTGATTTTCATTGGTCAATTTTTGTCATGTGACCGTGCGGTGCAGTCACGTGACAAAACTTGACCAATGAAAATCGAATAGATGTCTGCACAAAATCGAATGAATAATCGATTTTAAAAACGAATGAATATTTGATTTTAAAATCGAATGAATATTTGATTTTAAAATCGAATGATTATTCGATTTTAAAATCGAATAAATATTTGATTTTATATCGAATGGATATTTGATTTCAAAGGGCCGATTTAATAAACGATAGTTAACCATAGGTTATGTTTAGTCAATGGTTAACCAGTGGTTTTAGGAATGGTGAATTTTATAAACAGTAGTCAGCCAGTGGCTTTCTTAACCGATGGTTTGTTAGACATCGGTCGATTTCATCAAACGACGTTCAACAAAGCCGTTGGTTAACCATTGCTCAACATTTGAGGTTGACAAAAGATTAGTTAACCCTGTTTGGAGACAGGGTTAGCCAATGGTTTGCTGGTGGAGCGCTGCCTGTTCATAGTTCTGCCGGAGCCTATTCAGCTTCATTTGCTGTCTGAAGGTTGACGAGTGAAAGAGCTTGTGCAGATGACGTCATCACAGAAAATAAATCCGCCATCTTGACGGTCAAAATGACCTCAAATGACGTCGGCGACCCACGTGGTGCACTTTGTCGTCAGCGCAAGTGGAGTGTGTGCATCTTCAACCATGACGCGATCTACACGTGGCGCACTTTGTCGTCGACGTCAACATGGTGGACCGCCGGTCAAAAGTGACGTCATAATGAGCCACTGCACAAGCTCCATATCATTGCGTGACCTGCAGGGAGGGCGCGTTTTTGGTCGGCGTATCCGACAGATTCGGGATAGGATTAACCCTCTCGTAGAGATTAGGCGGACATTTTACTGAGATTCCGTTTTAGAAAGGACACTGATTGAGATTGTCACTGAAATTGACGAGGACTTATTACGTAATGACACTCGTGGATCGCCACTAACACCAATGTAACGGGTTTTACTGACTTTGCGATTTTTGCAACTTATTATTTTATTCGCGTCAAGCGCAACTGATCAATGACCAGACTGAACCATCGGTTAGCCAATGGCTCCCTAACCATCGTCTTACAAACAAGTGTTTATAAAATCGAAAAATGGACATCGGTTAACCAGTGGTTTGTTAACCGACGGTTAAATGGAACCAATGGTTAACTTAGCAAACGTTTATTAAATCGGCCCAAAATCGATTTTCAATTCGAGTTGATATCGAAAAACTATCTGATGTAAAACCCAACGAATATCTGACAAAATCGAATATACTCTAGATCCATCTCTAAGAAACCAACAAAGAAACCTCAGTAAAACCAACCCTGTTGATTATTATTGATAAAATGGGCATGCGGCCACCAAGTCATTCATAGGGCCGATTTTTTAAACGATAGTTAAGGTAACCCTCGGTTTAACCATGGAGGTATTATTGAGAAGGAGCGAGCACGGCCCTAATCCCTGTGACCACAATTCCACGCCCCCATTGTTTGCCTTTGTTCCCGCCTATTGTCCGGTACGCAAGCTGAGCTCCTTGAAGGCAATCATGAATTCCGCACAACTCTCAAAGTGCAGCGCCATCTATAATTGATATCGCGTCGACCCAATCATATTCTTGCGTTTTTCTCCACGTTGGGAATTAGATAACCGGCTATTTCGAAGACAACTCAATTTGGTAAACTCTCCGCTGTATTTTGGTTAAAAAATCATCGAAAAAGACCAATTTCCAATAAAGATATCTACGTTTTAAGGTAAACATGATAATGATAATGATA
>NMRB01000469.1:153355-175373 GCA_002633025.1 Notospermus geniculatus
TATCAAAAGACAGCGTTACCTGTTACAATTGTCAAGAGAAGGGGCACTATTCATATGAATGCCCTAATGGCTCTTCTTCCTCAAAGAAAGGCAAGGCCCCGGGATCGGCGCCAGGTGGTGCTGCGAAGAAGGCCTTGCTTTGCCTCAGTCCGTCTCGTCCTGGCTTTCTGGAGCATGAAAAGTTTGAGTTGCAGGGGGCTGTGAATGGTGTTCCGGCCAGGATGCTGATAGACACTGGCTGCAGTAATACTCTGGTAAAGACAAGTTTGGTGCCACGTGCGGCCTATACTGGAGAGTCGATTAGCATCCTGCTCGCAAATGGTGCCACAGAATCGGCTCCCCTTGCTAAAGTACCCCTGTCAGTTCTAAATGAATGCACATGTGTTGTGGGTATGCTGGAAAATCTCCCCGTGGATGTCCTGTTGTCACAAGAAGACTATAGGTCTATTAGCTGGAGGTTGATTCAGTCGGCTGGAGATGAGCAGGCCTCGTTAAATGAGAGAACGGCTTTTGTTACCACTAGGGCGCAGCAGAAGCGTGAAGTAGAATCTGAAAAGGCAGAAAGGTTGGTTACCCAAGTCGAGCAACCGAAGGTTAGAGCTTTTGAGTCGGGCCGCGAAATCGGCTCCGTGGAGTTGCAAGTGCCTGAAAATGAACCGGAAGAGGATGGGTTTAATGCTTCTTCTATAGTTCCAGATTCGAGTGATGCCGGAACATGGGATGAATTGCCGAGTTCGGACGCCATGGCTGACGTGAGTAGGGAGTCGCCACTTGGACGGGAAGTTGAGGATGGTGGTACGTTCCCTCGCCCAATGGAATTGTGGAATTTGCGGTCACATAATTTCAAAGTGAGGCAGCAGGCAGATCCAAAACTGCAGCGGAAGGATGGTAAAGTAGCAACTTCCCCCCAAAACAGACAGGCTATTTCTTGCGAGATGGCCTTCTGTATCGGAGGTATTTTGATAGAAATGGTGCTTTTGCTGATCAACTATTGGTTCCGCAGGATTACAAGAAAAGTCTTTTGGAAATAGCTAATGAAATTCCGTTGGCTGGTCATATGGGAATGAAAAAAACGCGCAACCGGTTATTGGAGCACTACTACTGGCCTGGCCTGTACAAGGATGTGCAGGGTAGTATGTAAACATTGACACGTTTCAAAAGAAACGAGCCAAATGAAACGACCCAAAATATTTTTAAAAATACGAAAAATCATAAGAAAAATACCAAAAACCTATTTTATTTTACTTTGTATGAATGGAGGAATGTACATACCCGATGCCTTCATGATGTTTATCATCATTTTAGCTTTTTCTGCGATTTCTTAGCCAGATTTAGGCTNTCTTATCAGATTCTTCGACTATTTTATTGATTTTTTAAAGAATTTAAGAGAAAATGACACAATCTGACAGCAAATCTTTTCCAGCAGTGAAATGGCATCCTGAGAATTTGTTTTGCAAACCATTTATTCGATAATGAAACTCAGTGTAACATGATAGGGGATGCTGGCTCATGTTGAATAGTGGTCATAATCACAATTTTTGCGTTATTCTTGGGAGTTGGTTGTGAAAGTTATAACTTCAGGTGCAGATCCAGGGGTCGGCTGTTCTGGGTCACATCTTTCCATCCTGAAGGATTATGTCGATCGATCTACCTTTGACCAGTGTCAATCACACCTGATTTGTCATACAGCTGCCCTGACCGTGAAACTGCGTCCACACACAAATATGCCTTTACAACTCATTCAAAGTTACCAATTTGTCACTGATACCTGCCAAAGACAGCCATGACGTAAGGGTCAATATTAGTCACTGTTTTATCCACTGGTATGACACGAAAGAACAAGGAGCTGCACAAAAAGGGAATAGGATAGAACCAACACGAGACCAAACGATATCGCTTCACATCAAAGGTGGGGCATCACGAATCGATGCCAATAAGAATTGGTGTATGTATGACAATGAGTCAGTCCTCCTCCTATTTCAGATTCTGGCATTGTGATGTTGGAATACTTGGACAGGGGTGTCGTGTGAAACGAAAGGATTCTTCTTCCAAGGATGAATCTTGAATGCTCATTCCCATTGGTAAACCTTTGTCTTGCTGTTGCAGACGGATTATCTCACCTTTCAGATGTATTGTATTAGCAGGTGGTAAAAGGGCAGTGTGGCCCTTGGGAGAGCCATGTTGTCCCTTTCAAAAGTACTTTATTTATAGTCCCTTTTAACCCTTTCACTGGCAAGGCTTATTTTGTCAAAAACACAAGTATAAGCTTGAAAGGCCCCTGAAACACATCACATAGGTATTCATTGGAAAGCTCTCAGTGAGCGCTTTCCAATGAATCCCAAAGTGACAGGGTTTCTGTCGATTCCAGGATTTGCTTGGTTTATTTTACCAAAATGGCCACTGGGAGTGAGAGGGTTAACACAACCAGGAGCACACTTCAAATTCACCTTCAAAGCATGTTAGCCTGTGAAACGACAATAAAACCTGCTTCATTTTAAATAACTGATAAAAGTCAGCAGCCGGAGGGTGAAGACAAGAATAATAGGATTGTAAATTCTCGAGAAATTTTACTTTCTTTGTTTTAGTGATTCATGGGAGGATTTGCTTTAACCGTTAGATTTTCATTAACCGTTAACCGGAGATCGTGTCAACTGGGACAAAACGATCGCTGAGGCAAGACGGATGGATCCATTTCCTAGCGAACTGAATGGTAGCAAAAACTGGTGAGTGCTTATGAATTTTTGATGGTAGGTATTCCTAGAAATCTCAGGCTGAATGCATTACAATGCATGTCCACAGTCAAGTAGGACATCACAATGTGTACCAGAGTCAAGAGTCTGATGAAGTGTCATCACAAATGACCTATCACCAAACAGCTTTCATAAAAGACACTTGACTCTGTGATGACACTCGCTGACTAAAGGACAACAGAGGAGATTGTGTCATTGTGGGTCGACAATGAGACCAAAGGATGTTACGGTGGCCTGTGAGTGTCACTGTGTTTGGAAAATGGGCCAGAGGATGTTACGGTGGCTGGTGAGTGTCACTGTTTGCAAAATGGACCAGAGGATGTTACGGTGGCCTGTGAGTGTCACCGTGTTTGGACAATGGGCCTGAGGATGTTATGGTGGCCGGTGAGTGTCACTCTGTTTGGAAAATGGGCCAGAGGATGTTATGGTGGCCTGTGAGTGTCACCCACTGTGTTTGGACAGTGGGGCCTGAGGATGCTACGGTGGCCTGTGAGTGTCACTCTGTTTGGCTAACGAGGCCGAAGTATGTTACGGTGGCCTGTGAGGATGCTTTTTTAGATTGGAGCAAGGGCACTGCCAGAGTGGTGCAGTGGACATATCAATGCCTGCTACCAGGAAGTTGTAGGCTCAATTTCATAACCTGCAGAATTTCATTTTACGATGTTACAAGGCATCGGTGTTATTAGTCAATGCAAATGACTCAACGACCCCCTGCACAAAAATATCCCAGCTCCGGAACCACTTACGAACTATGGAAACCCCATCCATCAGGGGACACAACGAAACTGATGGATTTTTTAGCCATTAGCAGGCGAGCATACCCCCGGTGAATTATCCTTTAAAAGTTTGCTGACTTACGCAGAATTGATGAATGGTTAAATCCGCTTTGAAATGACGAATTTATGATTCATTTTTATAATCATGTGGCAAATTTTACGCGTGAGATGTGAAAAACGTTTGCGGTTTTTATCTGATTTTATCGACTGATGGGTCAAAATGGCTGACATTGAAAGATCAACGGAATCAGAATTCCAAGATTTTTGTTGAAAAGTTTTCAATATGTTTGATCACATCTTGGATTCCACTTCATTTTCTCTCTGAAAAAAACTCTTCACCTGATACCCTTCACAAAGCACGCACTAACGGCATCGGAAAAAACGTCTGCTGTGCCTCCTGACTTCATCTGTAACAGATGTCCTGGATTTCCATTCTTAATGATCATTCATATTTCATGATTAAACAGCAAAACATTAGATGATTCATGTCTTAAAACAATCAATCGTTTCAGTAATTTTCTGACTTAGCCAGGGTGTGAAAGATTGATGCTAATGGAACTCATTTTCCTTTCTTAAACTTGGACACTTTACATGCGCGAGTATATCCTCGGTAAGTAATCTACTTTTGTTGATTTTTTATGCAATTCTAGTGGGAAAATCCAAGATTACCAGTACCAGTAAAGCTGGTTGCCGGCAAGTGACATCAGATGTTGTACATTGCATAAAAGCCCCTCTGTATTCAATTTGGAAAAACACGAATCATTGCCGCGATTCTCGACGTCAGTGCACGACGTCACGACGTCAGTGGAGTGTAAAATGTACTACACTCTATCTGAATAAATTGGAGCTCTGCCTGCTTGATTCTCTGAAGTACATATCAGGCAAGCATTTTGGACATTTTGGCCCCCCCCCCGCAAGGCAAGAAAAAAAGTTCTTCACGTAGATTTTGGGTGAAAAACAGAGAAAAATTGTCTTTTGACCCCCACCCCGGCAAAATCCTAGTTATGACATGTATGACCTTGTAGGAGAAGGAATAGCAGAAGGCGTTTGGGCAAGTGGTTAGGGCCATTCCTGAGAGCACTGACCTCTTCAGTTTCCAAACGGTTCAATCACAACTAACAGCTGTCACATCTTGATGGAAACGAACGGTTAATGTTGCCACATTTTAATGATGACTAACGATCAATCAACTAAAGAAACGTTTTCTGATTAATCAAGGAATGCAATCCTCATCAGCTAACGAGGACAGGCAGACGGCCCAGTTTTAATAACAGACCAAAACAATCAAATTTTCCTATTCTTATTGTAGAGGGCAATATTATGATAAGGAATGCTCCTACATGATGGACGAAATTCAGTCAGATGTTGAGGTATTTCCGTGAGAAAACAACACAGGTTTGAGACAGAGTACGTGCTCACCAGCCCCGGTGCGCCAGGCTCTGAAATGTTTCACCAATGTAGCCTGTCAAATGTTTCAGCTGGCTGGCATTTTTGATGGATGTACAATGCTACGATGGAATCCCTGGTTTCCATGCATTCTACACAACAATTTCTACATCTGTTTGTTGAGAGTATAGTTAGTACCTCACAAATTGATAGTAGCAGATTGCAGTTCAGGCTGGGGATCAATCAATCAATCTATTTGTCACTTCTATGGGCGCAATTTTCAGATGCGAGACAATGGGTGATATGAATAAAAGCTAGCAAATGCTTTTACTTCAGATTTGTACAGCATACTGTATGGTATCGCCATGCAGCGCGCCCTGCCCAAGGCAGATTGCCACCGTATGGTGGCGCCGCCACGCGTTACAGTTTGTAACGAGAGAGAAAACACGTGAAAAAGATGCGGCCTGTGCGGCGTGATGATGACGTTTTGAGACAAGGAATAAACCCGATTGATATTGAGGAATATTTGTATGTTTTATCTGTTTCCCGCGCAGGAGGCCGGCACGGGAGGAATCGTGCATCTGGCGAACTTTCCCAGGACGAACCTTGGATGTATTGAGGACACTTTTCAGGTGTTTTTCATGTGTTTCTGACGTTGTTTTGAGTCGAGTTGTCATCATCACATCAGCCCGAGGGGCCTATGCACTGTCGTGCTTGACGTAGTGTGTTTCACTGTGCATGGACTTACTGTGTGGACGTAGCGATATTGCATTGTGACTTGTACGTGTGTGTTCTGTGATTGTGATTCAGCATCGTCGTGACGGATGCCAACACGTGTACTGGTTTGTGGCCACTCCTTCGTGAGGAGGCATAAGGAGTATTTGGAACGTTCTGCTTCTGGACCTGCTGCACGACGTGGGCCTAGTGCCGTTAGAGACTTTTCCGACAGGTTTGGTCTGCCGAACGAACAGGTATTTTTGGAGGGTCGCGGAGGTCTTAAGGTAGATAGTGCTGGACTGCGTTTTATAAGGGATAGCGTGTATAGAATAAGGCCCACGCTGCTAGTCCTAGAATTGGGAACAAACGATTTATCGGATCGTCATAGTGGAAGACCAGTGGAAACAGGAACACGGGTTGTTCAGTTGTGTGAAGAGTTGATGAAGGAAACTACGGTGCGAACGATTGTGGTATGTCAGGTAGTGGATAGACGTAGATTGAGGGGTGTGTCTCACGATACGTTTAAGGAAGGACGGGAGATTTTCAACACGATCTTGCAGAAGGAAGCGAGGAAAAATAGACGACTTTACGCTTTTCGACACGACCGGAGTGCGATCAACAGTTTGCGGAGCGAGGTAACGACGGACGATATTCATGTGACAACAGAGGATGGCCTACGGTTATACCACTTTAGTATTAGACGAGCGATTTCTAAAGGACTAAAGAGACTGGAGGAAGTAGCAGCCGCTGACAAGTCGGGGATTACCAGTGATGTCGATGAATTGTAAGGTGTAAATCTACTGTATTGTATACTGTGTTTCATGATACATAGGTATATTTTTGCACTGTGTAGGCCTAGGCCTATTTGAATTAATCCTGGTTTCTATTCCAGAGAGAACAAACTTTGTTCTGAGTAGTGGAAATTGATGGTGTGCCTGGGTTTGGCAGCTAACTCTTGGTATTATTGAAGAAAGTACTACCGTTAAGTGGTGTACGGTTTGTGATGTGTGTATGCCAAGTGTGATACATGTATGCAGCCTATTTTAGTAGTGTGGTAGTGTTGATATAGTGTAACTGGTCTGGCCCGCAGGCCCCACTTTACTGTTTTGCCCTTGCGCTCTGGTTGACAGTTGATTCCGAAGGTGAGGCCATTGACATCTAAGGATGGAGGGCGAGGATGAGATGCAGACTGGTATGCAATTAAGAGGTAGAAATCTTCCGGGTGTAGTACCTGTTGTAGCCAGAAGGGACCTGGAGGCGGTACCAGTACCAGTGAGGGAGGCCACACCACCCCAGCCATTAGGGTTCTTTGGAACAGTGAAGAAGCGACTTTCTAGTATATTATCGGCCATGTCAGCGATATCTCTGAATGCAACATCATATGACGAAATAGCGATGGATGAAACCATGCCAGTTAGTGACCAGGTACAGACATCCACACCAGCGCCTGCAGGGTATGGGGTTGCTGGAAATGGTAGATATGTCGAGCGCAATGATCCTCTTCCTCCACCATCACCGACTTCACCACCAAGGGATACAGTAACTGATGAAAGCCATGGATACCATGGGCTAACTGGATCGTTACCAGTTGCCACGATGGTACTTGATGAGGTGGACCGGACAACGGCTAATCAAATAAATACGGATCAGGCTTCAGGACCACCGCCTGGTGACCCACCCCTACCTCAGGAGACAGGCGACGAACCACTGCCGGTGATAAATAACTATACCAACTGTTCTTTCATGGATAAGTCGGCCACCACCGCTAGACGTTTTCCCAAGCTGCCCATGTATGATGATACAAAGTTGGACTGGGAGGCGTATTTGGCAAATTTTAATGCAGTTACCAAAGGTTGGTCATCTGAGGATAAGTTGTCTCTAATACGGGAAAAACTGCAGGATAGAAGTGCCAAGGTACTAGCTAGCTTAGATCTCAAGGGAGTACCAGTTACATTTGAAAGTTTAGTGGATGCTTTGCAGATTCATTACATAGGGGAGACATCTGACTGGGCGGCACGTCTACGAGACATAAGGCGAGAGGACGGAGAATCCTTAGAAGATCTAGCATTCCGCTTGCAGCTGTACAGTAAGCGAGCTTATGGAAAACTGCAACCTGATTTAGGCCTTCAGTTCTATTTGGCGTTGCGTGATTCTCCCCTTGGTGACAAGTTGTATCAATACAAAAATCAATCACTGGAGGAGGTGCTCAAGCAAGCAAAGTCGTACGAGAGTCATCTGATTTCAACCAACCAGTCAACAACAAAGAGTCCAACACCTGCGGTAGCGGCGATACAGAAACCTACAGAAAACTCTAATAACGACAGAAATTTTAGGGGCCGTGGAAGAGGACGGAATAACAGCTACCGTGGTAGAGGTAGGGGAGCTGGAGATAGATATGGCAACCAAGATCGCCGGTTTAAATCAGAATGTTTCATTTGCCATGAGACTGGTCATCATTGGCGAAGTTGCGCAACAGCTGAGGATTACTTTAGAGGAAAGATCTCACCTACAGTTGATGCCAAAGCGAAGGATGAGTCTTTAAACGCATAAGCAGGACCTTGGAGGTGAGTGAAGGTCTTGAGAAGACGGCGCATTTAACTCACCAACCTACACAGGCGTATCTGACGACTTACCTGAATGGGCTGCCTTCATATTTCGTAATCGGGACACCGTTCCTCTCGGGCTTTGCACTGCAGAAGATTCCTGATCCAAAGGAAGGCCTCGTCAAAAATGGATCAGGGAAGTCCACATTACAAGAAATAAAGGTCTATTTTTATCAATGTATGCTATCGCCATGCAGCGCGCCCTGCCCAAGGCAGATTGCCACCGTATGGTGGCGCCGCCACGCGTTACAGTGTGTAACGAGAGAGAAAACACGTGTAAAGATGCGGCCTGTGCGGCGTGATGATGACGTTTTGAGACAAGGAATAAACCCGATTGATATTGAGGAATATTTGTATGTTTTATCTGTTCCCCGCGCAGGAGGCCGGCACGGGAGGAATCGTGCATCTGGCGACCATGGAGGAATCGTGCATCTGGAGATAGATATGGCAACCAAGATCGCCGGTTTAAATCAGAATGTTTCATTTGCCATGAGACTGGTCATCATTGGCGAAGTTGCGCAACAGCTGAGGATTACTTTAGAGGAAAGATCTCACCTACAGTTGATGCCAAAGCGAAGAATGAGTCTTTAAACGCATAAGCAGGACCTTGGAGGTGAGTGAAGGTCTTGAGAAGACGGCGCATTTAACTCACCAACCTACACAGGCGTATCTGACGACTTACCTGAATAGGCTGCCTTCATCATTTCTGTTAGATTCCGGTTCACCACTGACCTTTTTATCCTCTGCTGCTTACCATCGCATTCCAAAGAAGTACCGTCCACCACTCCAGAGAAGCACTCAGAGCGTCAACATGGCTGATGGCCAGTCGTCATTACCTATCTTGGGTGAAGTTCTAATGCCCGTACGGATTCATGATGCATTAACTTCAAGATGTTTGTTGCTGAACTCGACAACCTTGATGGAATATGGGGACTTGACTTCTGGCTCAGGTTTCAATGTGACCTCAAATTTAGTACTAAGACATTCATATTTGGTGGAAAAGAGTACCCCCTGGTGACAAATAAACATGATTTATTGCCCCATTCTGTTGCCTTGTTACAGCCGATAACTATCCAGCCAGGGCAGGAAATAGCATGTGCAGCATTACTACGAAGTCCATTCAGAAAAAGGGAGGAAACCGTGTTCGAACCTAATGTTCATTTCATCCAGACCTTTGGGATTTTGCCCGCAAGGTCAGTAACAGTTCAGACTAGTAGGTCTCGCAGGACGCCATTGCAGATGTTTAACCCTACGGAGGATGTTATCGAGATACCGCAGGGGACAACAGTTGGCTATCTCTTTCCGGCTGGCGATTATTATCACCTTGAATCTAGTACTGAGCAGTCGGAGAGCTGTGTTGGTCCACCGAGTGGTTGTGACAACCCATCACCCACTGCTTACCATTTCCATTGTGTTTCAATTGAAGATCTTGAGGACAAAATTCCCGACCACTTGGAAGAACTTTACCGCCGATCGTCGGCTAATCTGGGTGCGGATGAAAGGAAACAGCTGGCTGCAATTTTGACCAAATATAGTGGGACATTTTCATCTTCTTCTAGGGACATAGGCAGGACTGACTTAGTAAGCCACAGTATCAACACCGGTGATGCACAGCCGTTCCGGCTTCCATTACGGCGGCATGGTTGGAAGAAAGAACAGGAAATAGCCGCAGCAGTTAAGGATGGCCTCGAACGCGGAATAATGGAAGAGTCCGCAAGTCCATGGGCTAGCGCTCCTGTAAACCGGTGATGCACAGCCGTTCCGACTTCCATTACGGCGGCATGGTTGGAAGAAAGAACAGGAAATAGCCGCAGCAGTTAATGATGGCCTCGAACGCGGAATAATGGAAGAGTCCGCAAGTCCATGGGCTAGCGCTCCTGTAATAGTGTCAAAGAAGGATGGAACTGCCCGGTTCTGTATCGATTTCCGTAAACTTAACTCCCTCACTAAGCTAGATGCGTACCCGATACCAAGGTTCGACCAGTGTATTGACTCCTTGTTTGGTAGTACTCACTTTTGTTCGTTGGATTCACAGTCAGGGTACTGGCAGGTGCCCCTCAAGACACAAGAGGACAGAGAGAAAACTGCCTTCCTGACGAAGAGCGGGACCTACCACTTTAAGGTTCTACCCTTTGGATTATGTAATGCTCCCGCAACGTTCGAGCGCTTAATGGAATCTGTCTTGCGTCATCTTCAATGGGAGAAATGCCTTGTATACTTGGACGATGTTCTGGTCTTCGGGAAGTCATTCTCAGAAACCCTAATCAACTTGGAACTGGTGTTAGTGGCACTCACTACAGCAGGACTGAAAATTAAACCCAGTAAATGTTCACTGATGCAGGAATCTATTGAATATCTTGGCCATGTGGTGTCCAGTGAGGGAATTGCGCCACTGAAGACCAAGGTAGGAGCAGTACAGAACTGGCCGACACTTGCTGAAGTTCCTAAACACAAGCTGAAAACAGAAGTGAAACGTTTTCTTGGTCTTGTCTCTTATTACCGTAGATTTATCAGGAATATATCAAGAATTGCAGCCCCATTGTATCAACTGACCAAGAGAAACAGCTGTTTGATATGGACGGATGAGTGTGAAGAAGCGTTTGTTCGGTTAAAGGCGGCTTTAACATCTGCCCCTGTGTTGTCGTTCCCGGATGTAAAAGCAGGAAACTTTATTTTGGACACGGACGCCTCTAACACTGGCATTGGGGGCGTGTTAAGTCAGCTACAGGATGGAAACGAAAGGGTGATCGGATACTTTTTCAAGCTCTTGTCCGACTCTGAAACCAACTATTGTATAACCAAGAGAGAGTTCTTGGCAGTCATCCGTTCTGTTGAACATTTCAAGCCTTATCTCTATGGTCAGCATTTTCTAATCAGAACAGACAATGCAGCTGTAAGCCACTTATTGACTCTATCTGAATGCAACGATCAAATACAGCGTTGGCAACTTTTCATGTTTGCATTTAAATACGATCTTGTGCACCGTCCGGGCCACAAGCATGT
The DNA here is from genome assembly GCA_002633025.1 of Notospermus geniculatus. Taxonomy (NCBI): domain Eukaryota; kingdom Metazoa; phylum Nemertea; class Pilidiophora; order Heteronemertea; family Lineidae; genus Notospermus; species Notospermus geniculatus. The sequence continues at coordinate 164,591 of NMRB01000469.1, forward strand.
TAATGCTGATGCAATGAGTCGTCTTCCGTGTGTACAGTGTGGCAGAGATGAACAACCACCAGAACGCCCATACGGGGGAAAGCCACGACGACTGAGGAAGTCTGTTCCTACTGATATTAAACCTTGCTCCCATACCAACCTTACGGACGATAAACTGGAGACAGCTGTTGACGATTTGATGATGACTTGCAATGCAGTACTGACCAGGGCACAAAGCAAGAAGTTAGCTAGTGAGAACCAGGACAATACCTCAGAGGAGAAATGTGAGATCAATGCAGCAGTTGATAAAGCCATTGATGACGATCTAATCAGTAACCTGCAACGAACAGATCCTGACATCGCTCCGATTTTGCAGCTGAAGCTGGCTAGGGCATCATATCCAAGTTTCCGGTCTATATCATCAGAAAGTCTCGGTGTTAAGGCTTTACGCCAACATTGGAGGAATCTTTTTGTTCGCAACAACATCTTATATCGTAGATTATGGGTACCGGATAAGCCAAAGAGAATTCAGCTTTTTATCAAATACATGTTACTGCGACAACAACTGTTTACTATAAAGTATAACCTTTAATGAATGCCATAAGTCTAATACATGCATGAACACCACAGAACCACCAGGTCTACACAAATATCCAACGTATCCGATACACAATATCCAAACTCAACTGACACTGCTCACACAAAGACGTAGCTGAGGTGGCGAGTACACGCCACCTCACATAGATGGCGTTGTTGTCGCGTAACTGGCATTTTATCAAATACATGTTACTGCGACAACAACTGTTTACTATAAAGTATAACCTTTAATGAATGCCATAATAGAGAGTAACAAAAAACACAAGGGTAACCAACCCAGCAAAGACAACCAGTAAACAGTATGAAATAGAAACAAGTACAGTAGCGGATTGAATAAACTACCACAGAACAACTCTACCAACAATATAACGAAGTCCTACCAATATAAAGGACATTCATATACCATCGCTCAAGTATGAGACAACAACAGATCGGAAAACCCCTCCGGGGTCCTAGAGTGTACATAGTGCTCTTCGAAAACCTCTCTACACTTCCATCTACCAATCTTCCTAACGGTATCGGGATTCATACTACTCTCGATTGCTACCGTAGCGCCAGTCGGCCTAAAAGATTTGGCGGAAAAGCCCATACCATCCAAACCAGCGGCACTAATCGCCTGCACTAATCGTATCTTATTACCGGCGATTTATCAGGAATATGTCAAAAATTGCAGCCCCATTGTATCAACTGACCAAGGGAAACAGCTGTTTGATATGGACGGATGAGTGTGAAGAAGCGTTTGTTCGGTTAAAGGCGGCTTTAACATCTGCCCCTGTGTTGTCATTCCCGGATGTAAAAGCAGGAAACTTTATTTTGGACACGGACGCCTCTAACACTGGCATTGGGGGCGTGTTAAGTCAGCTACAGGATGGAAATGAAAGGGTGATCGGATACTTTTCCAAGCTCTTGTCCGATTCTGAAACCAACTATTGTATAACAAAGAGAGAGTTCTTGGCAGTAATCCGTTCTGTTGAACATTTCAAGCCTTATCTCTATGGTCAGCATTTCCTAATCAGAACAGATAATGCAGCTGTAAGCCACTTATTGACTCTATCCGAATGCAACGATCAAATACAGCGTTGGCAACTTTTCATGTCTGCATTTAAATACGATCTTGTGCACCGTCCGGGCCACAAGCATGTTAATGCTGATGCAATGAGTCGTCTTCCGTGTGTACAGTGTGGAAGAGATGAGCAACCACCAGAACGCCCATACGGGGGAAAACCACGACGACTGAGGAAGTCTGTTCCTACTGATATTAAACCTTGTTCCCATACCAACCTTACGGACGATGCACTGGAGACAGCTGTTGACGATTTGATGATGACTTGCAATGCAGTACTAACCAGGGCACAAAGCAAGAAGTTAGCTAGTGAGAACCAGGACAATACCACAGAGGAGAAATTTGAGATCAATGCAGCAGTTGATGAAGCCATTGATGACGATCTAATAAGTAACCTGCAAAGAACAGATCCTGACATCGCTCCGATTTTGCAGCTGAAGCTGGCTGGGGCATCATATCCAAGTTTCCGGTCTATATCATCAGAAAGTCTCGGTGTTAAGGCTTTACGCCAACATTGGAGGAATCTTTTTGTTCGCAACAACATCTTATATCGTAGATTATGGGTACCGGATAAGCCAGAGAGAATTCAGCTTGTGTTGCCGAGGAGCCTGAAGGAGTCTGTACTCAATAAACTGCATTGTGACCCAACAGCTGGTCACCTAGGAACTTTTAAAACACTAGAAAGGATTAAAGCCCGGTTCTACTGGATTGGCTGGCGGCGGGATGCCATGAGGTTTGTTTCAAGATGTATCACATGCAACCAAGCCAAACGCCCCCATAAGAAGATCAAGACACCGTTGACCCAGCAACTTTTTGGGGAAGCGTTTGAACGAGTCAGCATTGATATCATCGGACCACTTAAGCAAACACCTAGAAATTTTCGCTATGTTGTCACCATGGAAGATAACTTCACTAAGTGGGTCGAGGCTGCCCCTCTCAAAACCATCGAGACAGAGGAAGTATGTAATGCTGTAATTCGTGAGTTGATCTCCAGATTTGGTTGCATGTATATTATGCATAGCGATAGAGGGACACAGTTTACATCGGAATTGTACAGTCGCCTTATGCAGAAACTGGGAGTTAACAGGACTCTAACAACCGCGTATAATCCAAAAAGCAATGGCCTGATAGAAAATTTTAACAAGATATTGAAAGGAATAATGAAAACTTATGTGGAGGATCATAGAGAGAGCGTTGGATCTTGGGATCTGATGTTACCTATCTTCCTCATGGCATACCGCTCGTCAGTCCACTCTAGTACTGGGGAGACACCCCACTTTCTCGTAACTGCTAGGGAGATGCGTCTTCCCCTTGATCTCATTTATACGGCTCCATCCCATAGTAGAACAGATGTACCATCCTATGTTGTTGATTTGGAGGCAAAGTTTAATAAGGCGTACACCATTGTCCGTGAAAAGCTAAGAACTGTTCAGCGAATCCAAAAGAAACAGTATGAGACAGCAGCACCCAAATACCAGGCCCTGAAGACAGGCGACGCTGTGTGGTATTATAATGCTCGCAAGTGTTTTAAGGGCGACAAACAACGGCCATGGCTAGGGCCATATAAAGTAAAGGAGGTGAATGATGATTTTACAGTCCTACTACAGATTGATAAAGCTGGAGAGACCATGAGGACCCATGCCGATAAGTTACGTCATGCTAATGGCATATCTTTGGATGATTGGTAGTTGATAATTGTGCACGGGTTGCATTTTGTGCAACTGATGGTGTGGTGGGGTCTGTAGGCCGGATCAAGTGTGACCAGTTTTGTTATCGGTGGCATATGACAGGCTGTTGCTGGCGTGTGTGAGTGCGTGNTTACATCTCATCTTACTTTCCATCTATTATCTTGGGGTTATAGTGCTTCAAATATTTTCAAGTTACAGAAAAAGGCTATCCGTGCCATCACGCGTAGTCATCCCCTTGCCCATACCGACCCTCTATTTAAATTCCATAAACTCCTGAAGCTGCCTGATCTGCACTCTGTCACCCAAATGAAGTTCCTGTACAATTATTTCAAGAATGACCTCCCCTCTTATTTTCTTCGTAATTTCTTCTTACGAAACAACGAAATCCATATGTATGGCACGAGAAACCTCAATAATTTATCTATACCTTTAGTACGACATCAGTTTGCTAAATATTGTCCTAGATATAGTGTTGTCCATCTGCATAATTCTCTTCCAGTCAGTGTATCCGGTAAACTTCACACGCATAGCATTCAAGGTTTTAAACTTTATTATAAAAACTACATTCTAGCTACTTATGATGTTAATTGCACTATTCCAAATTGTTACGCTTGTCAAATTGTACATAGAGTTTAAATCGTTTTGGTATCAGTTGGCTTGTTTTTCACACATCTTTGTTGGTATAATTCTCTCTCCCTTCTGATTTAATTAAGAACCCATTATGTACTACTTATGGGCACAAACGCCAGCGACCACTGACGGTCTTGTTTGTGTCCTGACCATTGTCATTTATATTGTAATTCTCTCTGTTAATGTGTTGGTCTAATAAATAAATAATAATAGATACCAAACAAAAAAAAAAGAAGAAATGTTTATTGATGCTAGTGTAGTGGAACAAGCATTTTAGTGGTATGTGTTTTCCAGAAGTGTTGGATTGGAATTTGTGTAAAGTGAAAGGACACTTATCTTGTTGCTGTTAACAGGAAATATTTTTGGTACGTTGATTAGCCATAAGCTAACATTGTAAATGTTGAAGTTAGTGCACCAGGTTTGAAATTGCTGTTGTATGTGGCGGTTGGCCTACATGTCTTTTACCTCCTGGGGGCTTATATTTTAGTAACTACTAATTTTTGATAGCATTTGGCCCTTGGTACTAGTATGCATGGGCAGCTTAAGCAACTGCATGTGTGAATGGCTTTGTGATTCTGTCTGTATGGGTGTGGTGTGATTGTGTTTCATGGGTCTTTTGCAGTTATTCTGTTCGATAAACTGTATCTTTTACCTGTGTGGTATCATAGTGTTTTTTTTTTACTTCCTTTTATATTACTGAAAGTATTACTACTGAATGTAATGTGCTGGTGTGATGGTTGGTGGTGAGCCGGTTTGCGGGATTGTTACTCGTAGTCGGTTAGCTTCTGGCAATCACATCATAGGTTACGGAACTTAACTGTTTTGACCATTTCTTTTGGCTAAAATAAAAGAACTGTACTTATTGTTTTGCAACAGCAGCGATGTTATCGGTGTAAGTGGAGTTATGTAGGTAAAGGGAAAACTGTGCCTCTGGCATTTATTATGTTATATTTGTAGGCCCGATTATGCGATGTTTACGAATACCTGGTAAGGTAGGCCTAATGTTTTCTTGCCAAATTTGTATGACTTGGAAATTACTTGTGGTGGTATAGGCCTACGTTATAGGGCGATGCTGAGTGATGTTCTTTAGATAATGTTTCTACTGTATTTTGTTAGCCTACCAGTGGTGTTATGCAATGTGGCGTATGGCTGGGGCTATCATACGCTCGGGAGGGGGGTGATGTATGGTATCGCCATGCAGCGCGCCCTGCCCAAGGCAGATTGCCACCGTATGGTGGCGCCGCCACGCGTTACAGTTTGTAACGAGAGAGAAAACACGTGTAAAAGATGCGGCCTGTGCGGCGTGATGATGACGTTTTNTGCTACACATGTATATCAATCATGACCCCAATGAGGAAACCAGGTGAGGGGTGGAATTGGATAGGGACTGGGACATGGAACTGTGTTAAAAACAATACAGATCCATGTGTATCTGTTGATACTCCCAATGCTTCTACCAAGCAGGTCCTAGCACAAGTTGCTTATAGCCGCGGAGTGCACGGAGTGCATGGCGTTGGTAGCGTCGAGATGTTGGCTCCAAACATTTCTCATGCCTTCTGGGTTTAGGGCGGACTCACGGATAAGTTTAATGGGATAGCCCCATGACAATGTTCCAGTGCCTTAGACGAACTGCAGAAGAAATACTTCCTCACATTTGACATACACAAAATTTGGTCATAATCAAGAGCCATTAGTTGCTCCATCGAGGTCAGATTTTTGGCCGATTGCGTATTTCTTATGCCCATAATTAAAGTATACTTGTTGTTAGAGGGCAGAGAAAGGGAAAAATCCCCCTCCCCTGCCAAGCTCTTCCTCTCTGATTTTCGAGTTTTTGTGCCCGCCTCCCGGAGGCGTAGCATTGTCAGCATTGCCCGCCTTCAATAGAAGGTGTAGCATATTGCCCGCCTCTAATAGGAGGCGTAGCATAATGCCCGCCTCCAATAGGAGGCGTAGCATATTGGTCATTAGGTATTGTGTGGCGTCTGTTTGTCAGTCAGTCTCAAGGTGGCATGTTTTGCAACTATAGGGCCAGGTCACAAACTGAAATTTATTACCTGTATAGATTGTTTTCCGACATTACAACTACACCATGTTGGACAGCAAATACAACGTCATGACACTGAGGAGTGTCGGTTTGCCAACCCAGGAACCAGCATGTCCACAGGCGTCAGAATGACGTCATGATGTTATGGTGGCTATTCGTGACATCCGAAGTCAAAAGAAAATAAGACATTAAGGGCCATATTCATAACGCCTAATCAGCGTACAAATTCTGCATTACACAAGTTAAAGGCCTAGAAAACTATTGTTCTCCCTTCTGTATGCTGCCTGACCTCTGGAATTTACCAACAAGATAATCACATGCGTCTAACTTTCATGCGTCTCAGTGTGGGAGGACAAAAGAAAGTGTTGGACAAATTCTAGACAAGCCTACCTGATTGTTTAACATGTCCTTTGTCCTGTTGGACTTAGACGCAGGACAGTTAGACACATTCTAGACGTTCAACATTTCCTTTGTCCTCTTGGAACTTATAAATATAAGGATAGTTAGACACGTGTGATTATCTTGCGGGTAAACACCTCTGGGAAGCACCATACAGACATCAGACAATAGTTTTCTAGGCCATTAACCTGTGTAATGCAGAAATTGTACGCTGATTAGGCTAAACACCCTTTATGAATATGGCCCTAAGTGTGAAGGGATGGCATTAATTTACTGTTGTATCCGTTGTATCAGTACAATCAAGAATATATAAGTACAAAGAATGTGCAATTCTGAATATGTGCCAAAAAACGAGTTTAGTAAATTGTCTCTGGTGACCCTGTAACCGAATGGATCTTAATTTGTGAAGGATTATTGTGTAGAGAAGATCATTACGAACAAAATGACACCTCTCATAGTTATATGCACTCAGAAATAACCAAGCTGCAAAGCATTTTTGAATGGACCATATTTTCGACAAAGTGATGTTGTAATTGATCTCAGTTGGGCACTCTGACCTAACAAATCCATGGTTTCAACAAAATCCCAAAAATTTTGAATCCTAGTAATTTGTCTGTAACTTAACATAAGAATATTGATGATATTCTAAATAATACATTGCAGTCAACAACCGTTAAATCTAAGTGTTGGTTGTTTAATTAGAACTTGCAGTGTTCTCCACACCAGTTAAAAAAAAGGGCGGCCCACCCCTCTTAAAAATACCGACGGCAAAATCCGCCCCTCTTAAAAACGGCCCGCCCCTCTTAAAAATTCGTCCGCCCTAATATTTATGATTTAGATCGCTCAATTATGCATCTCAGATGCTCAGAAAACGCATCTCAGAGCACCTAAAATCCAAATTTCGCTGTCCTTTGGCTCCTCGCGCGGTGACGTTGGCACCAGGCCCACTGCCGCCCCTCTTAGACCAAACCCCGTGGAGCACATTGAGAAGGCCTATAATTACTGTACGCCCTCTATTATCAGAAAAAGTAACCTAATGCCCACCCTTTTGCTTCATTACTAGTTATACATTCTTGGTACTTATATATTGTTGGTAGTAGTCACCTAGAGGACACCATGTCCCAGAAAGGAGTATTGTATTTGTAGTCCACTTGTTCACAAACAAAGTTTGTTTCACTTCTGAATCCAGAACAGTTTTTGAAGAAGTTGAAAGTTCCGTGTAGAGTTCTGAATCCTGGTCAGTTTTTGAAGAAGTTGAAAGTTCCGCGTAGAGTTCTGAATCCTGGTCAGTTTTGAAGAAGTTATTTCCAAATCTGGATGTTAAGGCGAAACCTAGCAAGTCAAAGTTTTTTCAGTTTTGAGAAATATGCTTTAGAAGATCAGACCAAACCTAGTGAGTCCAAAAATGGTATCAACTCAAATTCAAAATGTGTCTCGCTAGGTTTTGCCTTAACACTCAAGAAATCCCCTCATTCCTGCTTCTAAGAAGGCTTCCAGACAACAGTCAAAAAATAGTGTGTTTAGAAAACTTTCTGGCTACATTCAATAAGTGAGTTCAAAATGTTCCACAGCTTCAACATTATGGAGTGTTTCCAGATGAAGTCTTGTTGAACATGTAGCAGTGTCCTAGCCAGGCCAGTTTCACAGAGCAGTTCCACCCTGGTCAAAATTCAGTGTCTTTTTACCACCCTGTTCTGTTTAAAAATGTAACTTGCAATGCATTTTCTGTTACACCACCACCCTGTTTGAATTTCACTCCCACCCTGTTTGAATATCCAGGGCCTTAAAGTCACAGGAAAATGTAGTCATCCCACCCTGTTAGCGAAACTTTCTGGCTAGAACACTGTAAAATTTCATGTTGAGTTCCAGGCCTGTTTCCAGATGTCCTCATTCCTGCTTGCAAGGCGGCCTCCAGTCAAAAAATAGTGTGTTCAGAAAACTTTCTGGCTACATTCCACAAGTGAATGCAAAATGTTCGACAGCTTAACCCTTGTGAAGTGTTGTCAGATCAAGTCTTGTTAAATGGACCCTACAGGCAGCCTCCTCATACATGTAGGCATTCTAATGTGCTCATCTAACTCAACTCTGTGAATCTAACTCTGACATGTATTGCCAGTAAAATACACTAAACATCAACATTTGAGCAAAAATCCATACGTTGTGAATAGCTAGCGCCACCTGACCGCACTGATATGAGTCTAATAGCCAGCTCCCTTTATGGTCCCTTTAACATGCAGCTCTTTGATTTTGTCAACCAGTACATGTGACCCGCTCCAGCAAAAGAAGGCACTTGTCGCAAGTGATCATCATTGGTCATCAGTTTACTCAACTATTATCACTGCTGTCCACTACCATGACTACTGTTGTCAACCTGCAGAGACGTACATTTCAGCTATTGTGTTGTAAGGCCGTTAACCCTTTCCTTGGTTGCGACATGCACCTACTTTGCTCGAGCGGGTCACATTTGTAGGCCTATCTTGCTCTGACAAGTGAAGGGAGTGTAGTTTGAAGGACGAAGCGACCATAGGCCTTGGTAGGTCAGATAATGTACAGTGTAGGCCTTCACACTGGTTCAACCACTTCCAATACTGAATGCCTCAGAAAAAAATGGCTGAATAATTTTAAATTGTAAGAAACTGCTGAGTTTTGGGCCTTGTTCCACTGAACTTGTTCCACTCCTCTCACAGTGTTTGTGTTTGCTCGGTATGCGCCGCTCACAAAACACTGCTTCAAATAGCCAGTATTCTGCCGATTGACCACCAGATGGCAGCACTACTGTCCAACCAATCAGCGCCCGCAATCAGGCTGCAACTGAGCAAAATCCTAAAACAGTTTCTCCGGCACGGCAGCGGGAACAGTAGTGGTGCCATCTGGTGGTCAGTCAGCAGAATACCACCTATTCGAAGCTGCAGTGTTTTGTGAGCGGAGCATAGAGTGAATGAAAACACTGCTAGAGGGATGTACACTCAACTCCACTACCTCGCCTTCTGGCAGCGTGATTGGCAACTGTATTCATCGAGACTGCCTTAGATTTTATACCATTAATTGGAAAGTGGATTAAATGTAATGGTGTATGTCCAGCCTTAATTATTGACACATCACTAAACAATGAGCTGGTCCGAGGACAGAAATGGTCCATTGGCCTTCTGAATTGTGTTCAGTGGAATTAGTCTCAGTGATTCAGGCCGTGTACTCTTTTCAATGTGTAGGCCACTGAGTTTATTTCAATGGAGGTAATTTCTATGAGGTTACTGCCTTCAAGAGTGTCACTCCAAGGGTAGGCCGAATGGTCGACCGGCCCATTTCCCCACTTAGGATTTTCTGAGAGAAAAAGTTACGGAGAATATTGAAGTGCTTGTCGTTAGTGCATGTACTTTTCAAACAAGTCCGAGTAATTGACACAGGAAACTGCCATTGATGAATATAATCTTTATTTCTAAGCTTACTCCAACTGAAACATTTACAATTTGACTGTCTCATGCCGTGTTCACACTGGGGTTTTATATCGAATCGAATTCGCAATAAAGGCCTATTCCGATATAACGCGTCACACTCAATTCGAAATAGATCACTTTTATATCGATTTAACCAAACCGGTATTTGAATCGGTTTCGATTCGCATTAGCCAAATCGAAATAGTTATGTACTGCACAGTGTACATTCAATGTAGGTGTAACGTCATAACGTAGTTTATTTCGGGTTGAGTGTGACGCGTTTTGTTTCGAATCGAAATCGGTTTAGTTGTAGTGTGACCCGACCCAACGTAACCAAATCGATTTCCGTATTTCGATTTACGGAAACCGATTTCGATGCGAAATAGGTGTGAACGCAGCATAAGTCACACTTAGGCCAAAACGTCCATGTTTTCCAAGTCTGACAATTAAATTTCACTTCACCCAGAATTTGGTAGAATAATTTGAAATTGTTGTAAAGTCTATTCAACTTGTTTAGTAGTTTTCAACACTTGTTAAATCTTAGGCCCAATGGTTGCCATGAAATCACCTACAGTTGTGCTCAAAAGTTAGTGAACCCCACCATGGAATGCATATTATCATGGTGTATTCCAAGAATTGTTGTTTTATTGTAAAGCTCGCTTATAAATCATGTACATTGCAGGACATTCTCTTCCTCTGTTACAACCGAGGTCCATTTACTTCTGTCCTTCGACAAATGAAATGGGATTTACAGGAAATGGGCCGGTGCAGAAGTATGTGAACCCCTATCATAAACCAAAACAGACATCCACAATGCCCAGAAAAATTCCAAAAACTTACCGTGGTATGATGCAACTTGTACCCGTTGACCATCCCTGGTCCTTAGTGTCCCTCTTTGGCGTGCAGTCATGCATGTTTGACTGTTCACTGCTTCTCAGTTTAAAAGGGG
>NMRB01000469.1:188770-228771 GCA_002633025.1 Notospermus geniculatus
ATGAAAGCAGCCCGAGTCGAAGACTTGTAATGACGTGCACGAAGCCCAGATTCGGTTTGCTCGGTTCGATCATAGCGATATTTTCCTGATATTTATCGTCATATTTCGAACCCAATCGTTTCGTTTTGATGCAAAATAACTTCAGTTATTGACTAAAGATACTCTGAACTTCCACTCAGGTATTATTTCATGACGCGATTGCATATGACCGTAGGGATTTTTTACGATGATCATGGGCATATTTCATGTTAATAATAGTTCTCTGTCAGCCGCCATTATGAACACAATAGCCTTCGTAGAGCACTCGGCCAGGTTGTCGTCACACTCGGAAGTGCGGGAAATTTTAAAAATCTTCCGAAGTGGTTTTTTGGACACCACGCCCCCTGGTGAAATATTTCAGAATCTTTTGAGGGGGTAAATTATGTGCCCATTGATCCTCTTCCCAGTGCTGGTGAGTTTGTCCAAGTCATTTATCAATGGAGCGAGCTAGTGGCCAAAACATGGTTTGCCTATGACGCCCCCTGGTGTCGTTTGTGTGCGTTGAAACGGGCCGATTTTCGGTTTCCTAGTAGAGTTTCACCAGGGCTACCTTCAGATGAAATTTTGAGTCTCTGGCTATTACGGTTACAAAACGTCGGGCATAGTTTGACGTCTGGACGGACGGACTGACGCGTGACGCCACTGAATAAGTTATTTGACTAGCTCTGCTGACCTTTGGTCAGCTGAGCTAAAAATGAATTAAATTGAAAACCCGCACAGTATATTATGTACCCTTGCTAGATGAGCCTACCATAAAAAATTTTGTGAAATTCCGTTCAGTATTAAAGGCGTAATCGCAGTTTTTGTGTTTCGGCTTTTCGCCCCCTGGTGGCAAAGTGGAGAATCGGATTTGGCCTACCATAAAAATTGGTTGACAAAAATCAGAGCTGCATGTTAAAGGGACCATAAAGGCAGTTAATTAGGCTCATATCAGTGTGGTCATTTCATCACAGGTGGCTCTTGCAACTGACAACCTAAAGATTTGGGCTCAAATGTTGATGTTTAGTGTATTTTACTTGCAATACATGTCAGAGTTTGATTCACAGAGTTAGAGTTAGATGAGCACATTAGAATGCCTACATGTACATGTATGAGGAGGCTGCCTGTAGGGTCCCTTTAACAAGACTCACTTGATCTGAAAACACTTCACAATGTTGAAGCTGTCGAATATTTTGCATTCACTTGTTGAATGTAGCCAGAAAGTTTTCTAAACACACTATTTTTTGACTGGAGGCCTTCTTACAAGCAGGAATAAGGACATCTGGAAACAGGCCTGGAACTCGACATGAAATTTACAGTGTTCTAGCCAGAAATTTTTCCAAACAGGGTGGGATGACTGCATTTTCCTATGATTTTAAGGCCCTGGATTTTCAAACAGTGTGGGAGTGAAATTCAAACAAGGTGGTGTACATGTAATATAAATGAAATGGTCCATGGACCATGTGCTCACTCGTTTGGACATAACAGTGTAATGACAGAGAGAGGTACATGTCAGTTATGAGCAATCTGGGTCAGGTCATTCCCAAATTGCAGGACTTCAATGATTGTTGGGTTATGGAACTTATGCCACCTGGCGGCCATATTGGATGTCCGATCGCGCCAAAACTTCACATGCACATAAAGGTCATCTAGAGGGAGCCACATAGCACATTTGAGCGCTCTGGGTCAAGTCGTTCCTGAGTTATAGCACATTTCATGATTTTCGGGTTACGCCACCTGGTGGCCATACTGGAAGTTTAATCAGGCCGAAATTTGACGTGCTTGTAAAGGTCACCTAGAGAGAGGTAAATATCAAGTTTGAGCACTCTGGGTCAAGCCGTTCCTGAGTTATAGCACTTGGACCTGGTGGCCATATTGGATGTCCGATCGGACCGAAACTCGGTAGTTTTGAAGGTACCCCTCTAATACATGTTTATGCAAGATATGAAGATGCTTGGTGAAATAATGAGGACCTGTGGCAGGTTCGTCACTTTTGTAGAACTTTGACCTCTGTGACCTTGAAAAGTTGGTCAAATCAAAAACCCGTTATATATGTTATGTATCCTAATTAGATACACCTATGATAAAAATTTGGAGACGATCCAGTCATTAGTTCAGCAGTTATTGCACTTTTTGTGTTTTTGGTTTTGGCCACCTGGAGGCCAACCCAAGAATCGAATCGGACCGAAACTTGGTGTCATAGGTCATCTGACCTAGGGGTATATATGTACCAAGTTTCAGATCAATAGCTCCAGCGGTTACGAAACGTGCCCTGCTAACGGACGACGACGACGGACGACGGACACCGCAGGACGGTAAAAGCTCACGAGTGAGCTAAAAACGCATTGCAAGTTACATTTTTAAACAGGGTGGTCAAAATTTGAACAGGGTGGTAAAAAGACACTGAATTCTGAACAGGGTGGTACTGCTCGGTGAAACTGGCCTGGCTAGAACACTGAAACATGTTCAACAAGACTTCAGCTGACAACACTCCATAATGTTGAAGCTGTGGAACATTTTGAACTCACTTATTGAATGTAGCCAGAAAGTTTTCTAAACACACTATTTTTGACTGTTGTCTGGAAGCCTTCTTACAAGCAGGAATGAAGAGATTTCTTGAGTGTTAAGGCAAAACCTAGCAAGATACATTTTGGTTGAATTTGAGTTGATACCATTTTTGGACTCACTAGGTTTGGTCTCATCTTCTAAAGCATATTTCTCAAAACTGAAAAAACTTTGACTTGCTAGGTTTGGCCTAACATCCAGATTTGGAAATAGACCTGGAATTCTACACACAACTTTCAACTTCTTCAATGAAATGGTCCATGGACCATGTGCTCACCCGTTTGGACATAAGAGTGTAATGACAGAGAGAGGTACATATATCAGTTACATGAGCAATCTGGGTACTACCCAGATTGCTACCCAGATTACTTGGGAATGACTTACCGTAAGTCATTCCCAAGTTGTAGGACTTCAATGATTTTCAGTTTATGCCACCTGGCGGCCATATTGGATGTCCAATTGGGCCAAAACTTCCACATGCACATAAAGGTCATCTAGAGGGAGCCACATAGCACATTTGCGTGCTCTGGGTCAAGTCGTTCCTGAGTTATAGCACATTTGATGATTTTCGGGTTACGGCACCTGGCGGCCATAATGGAAGTTTAATCAGGCCGAAATTTGACGTGCTTGTAAAGGTCATCTATCAGGCCAAAATTTGACGTACTTGTAAAGGTCAACTAGAGGGAGGTAACTATCAAGTTTGAGCACTCTGGGTCAAGCTGTTTCCGAGTTATAGCACTTGGATGATTTTCAGGTTATGCCACCTGGCGGCCATATTGGAAGTCGGGCCGAAACTCGGTATTTTTGAAGGTACCCATCTAATACACGTTTACGCGAGAAATGAAGGCGCTCGGTGAAATAATGAAGAACTGTGGCAGGTTCGTTACTTTTGTGGAACTTTGACCTCTGTGACCTTGAAAAGTACGTCAAATCAAAAACCCGTTATATATGTTATGTATCCTAATTCGATACACCAATGATAAAAATTTGGAGATGATCCAGTCATTAGTTCAGGAGTTATTGCACTTTTTGTGTTTTGGGTTTTGGCCACCTGAAGGCCAAGTCAAGAATTGAATCGGACCGACACTTGGTGTCATAGGTCATCTGACCAAGGGGTATATATGTACCAAGTTTCAGATCAATAACTCCAGCGGTTACGAAATGTGCCCTGCTAACGGACAACCACGGACGACGACGACGACGGACGACGGACCAAGACAAAAGCTCACGGGTGACCTAAAAATGGCACCCTTGTTGACCTCGGCGGCGAATATGTACCAAGTTTCAGATCAATAGCCCCAGCGGTTACAAAACGTGCCCTGCTAACGGACGACGACGACGACGGCCGACGACGGACGACGGACGCTGCACCATTGTAAGAGCTCACGGGTGAGCTAAAAACTGTCCAGGATTCAGTGCCCATATTCATAAAACTACTTAAGTCTAAGTGTGGCACTTATCCTTTGTTTAACACAAAAGATAAGTATCACACTTAGACCAGCTCCAGCTGTTCCCTCCAGGTGGCAGTACTGCTCACCTAGGAGGGACCAGCCCCAGACGAAGTATTTTCGTAATCACATCCGGGTACCCGCACCCCGATTCTGGGTGCGCATACCCAGATGTAATTCATACACAGAGCTATTCGTTAAGTCAGAGCATCGACTCAGCTCCTATGTCGCAGGAACGCTGATAAAAATACAGAAAATTATTAAAATGTAAATAATTATGTGTCATAAAGCTTGATAAGACTAATTTGACACATTGTTATTGCGGTCCGCTAAGAAATACATTGTACTTATGGCGCGTTTAATCGTCTGTGTGTGAGCGCCACCTGTGCTGAGATGTTGGAACTAGCATAACCAGAATGAATACGTCTGGGGCCAGACTCTGATCCAAGCGTAGGAAGCGTATAGTGACATCAGAGGCTGGCGGTGCGAGACTAGTATCGCACTTTGACTTAAGTATGTTTATGAATATGGACCCTGAACTCTAGACGGAACTTTCAACTTCTTCAAAAACTGTTCAGGATTCAGAAGTGAAACTCAGGTTTGTTTGTGAACAAGTGGACTACAAATACAATATTCCTTTCTGGGACATGGTGTCCTGTAGGTGACTACTACCAACAATATAAGTACCAAGAATGTATAACTAGTAATAAGGCAAAAGGGTGGGCATTAAGTTACTTTTTCTGATAATAGAGGGTGTACGGTAATTATAGGCCTTCTAAGTAAACAACCAACGCTTAGATTGTGGTTGTTGACTGCAATGTATCATTTAGAATATCATCAATATTCTTATGTAAAGTTCCAGACAAATTACTCGGATTCAAAATTTTTTGATTTTGGTGAAATCATGGATTTGTTGTATAGGTCAGAGTGCCCAACTCGGATCACTTTGAAAACGGGTCCATTCAAAAATGTTTTGTAGCTCGTTTATTTCTGAGTGCATATAATTATGGGAGGTGTCATTTTGTCCATAATGATCTTCTCTACACAATAATCCTTCACAAATTAAGATCCATTCGGTTACAGGGTCACCAGAGGCAATTTACTAAACTTGTTTTTGGCACATATTCGGAGTTGCACATTCTTGGTACTTCTTGATTGTACTGATACAACGGATACAACAGTAAATTAACACCGTCCCTTCACACTTAATGACTTATTTTCTTTTGACTTCTGACGTCATGAATAGCCACCATGACGTCATTCTGACGCATGTGGACATGCTGGCTCCTGGGGTTGGCAAACCGACACTCCTCAGTGTTAGCATTTTGTCAACCAGCATGCACGCATGCGTCAAAAACAACGTCATGACATCGCAGTTGCTGCCAATAATGTGTGGCTTATAATAATAATAATAATAATGTGTGGCTTATAGTGCCTTTTACATTTAAGTGTCAAGGCACTTCACATTATTACCCAGCCTAATCCAGAAACCTTTCTGTAGAAACCAAGGGCAGCTACAATCAAGCGCACGCATGGACATTTCAGGCCAGTTGAGAGTATACAGAGTGGCACAGCCAGGGATTGAACCCGCAACCTTCCGATCACGAGTCCAACGCTCTAACCATTGTGCCACCGCGCTCCCCATGCTGCCCAACATGGTGTAGTTGTAATGTCGGAAAACAATCTATACAGGTAATAAATTTCAGTTTGTGACCTGGCCTCATAGTTGCAAAACATGCCACTTTGAGAGACTGACTGACAAACCGACGCCACACAAAACCTTATGACCAATATGCTACACCTCCTATTGGAGGCGGGCATTATGCTACGCCTCCTCTTGGAGGCGGGCAATATGCTACGCCTCCAAGAAGCAGGCATATAAAAACTCGAAAATCAGAGAGGAAGAGCTTGGCAGGGGAGGGGGATTTTTCCCTTTCTCTGCCCTCTAACAACAAGTATGCTTTAATTACGAGCATAAGAAATATGCAATCGAAAAAATCAGGCCAATCTTTGACCTCAGTGGAGCAACTAATTGCTCTTGATTGTGACCAAATTTTGTGCATGTCAAATGTGAGAAGTATTTCTTCTGCAGTTTGTCTAAGGCACTGGAACATTGTCATGGGGCTATCCCATTAAACTTATCCGTGAGTCCGCCCTAAACCCAGAAGGCATGAGAAGTGTTTGGAGCCAACATCTCGACGCTACCAACGCCATGCACTCCGTGCACTCCGCGGCTATAAGCAACTTGTGCTAGGACCTGCTTGGTAGAAGCATTGGGAGTATCAACAGATACACATGGATCTGTATTGTTCTTAACACAGTTCCATGTCCCAGTCCCTATCCAATTCCACCCCTCACCCGGAATTCCTCATTGGGGTCATGATTGATATACATGTGTAGCAACACTTGTATATCAGGAGGGAGCTTTGAATGATGACTGAATTCTCAAACCTCGCTGAAACTTCCAATGATGAAAGGCCGTTCTATTATATTTTCAATGCACCCCCAAAGAGCTACATCAATATGTGAAATATAATCGAAAGACCTGAACTCATCATTGCAAGCTTCCTCCTATCAAGCCGATTTCACCAGGCTGCCTACCGTCTTAGGTATCCACTCTACGGCCCGAAGGAAGTTTCTGACAATGCCCAAGCCTCTCCACAGACAAACTGACGCACCTGTAGCCAGGGAGAAGAAATCTCCCCACCTTTGAACATTTTTAGCTTTCTCTCTGGATTAATGCTCAAATCTCACTTTGCACTTGGCTGAGCTGAGCTCTGTCGTTTATCCAATGTTGGATTGCTTTCAAAATAGGCTTCCTCTCTGTTTTCAGAACACCACCAATACCAGAGGCATGCATTGCAAGGTGGTGGGCGTGTTTCAGAGGTCCAAGGAGCACATACCCCAATACGATATACTAAAATTTCAATTCCGGTACATAGTCACACCAGTGGTTTGAATCTTCTAGTTGGTGTTCATGTGATATGGGCCAAAGTGTATTTTTCAAGATGTCCACCTGGCGGCCATATTTGTAGTCCGATAGGGCTAAAACTTCAGCATACATAAGGTAACTGGATATACAGGAAGTTGAAGTTTGCTCTCGATGGGCAATTCACCGTTGTGGTTCAAAGACTTATGTTGAGACCAATGACACAAACAAATGCTTGGAGTTGAATTGCCCGTAGAGAGTGAACTTGTGCGAGAAAAAGTCTCAAGTTGAGCAGCACCATCAGAAATCACGATCACAGCCAACACATTCCAGTCCGTGAATAGTCCTCAACATGAACAGAAAAATTGGTACTTCAAACACAATCCAGTCTGTGAATAGTCCTCAACAGAAAAATTGGTATTTCACACATCGATATGAATCCAGGACTTGAGGAGAGCTGAGTTGAAAATGACCATCTCCTGGAGGTTCCCCGCATAATCCGTAGGCCGGAAGTCCGACAGTTAGAAGTCGTTGAAGTAGAAACGGTCCGGAGAGAACTTAAACTGAGGCTCCACAGCGTCAGATCACCATTGCAACGCATTGGATCCAGAATCGACTTCGCTTGCGACCAAGTGTTCAATTCTGGAGTCCTGGAATGGAAAAACTTCGATAAAACACTATCGAAAACTAATGAATTTGAAAATGACTTACAAACACCATCGAAAACTATTGATTTTGAAAACGACTTGCGAACACCATCAAAAACTATTGAATTTGAAAACAACTTGCAAACATCATCGAAAACTACTGAATTTGAAAACGACTTACAAACACCATCAATTCCAATAAAATACATCTGGGGTCATATTCATGAAGCCTGTCGCAACTTTGCGTGCCGCAAATCTATTGTAAGGCAGTCAGTCAGTGAATAATCAAGCAGGTGCAGTGAAACAACAGACTTGCGGGTACACAAAGCTGCAATGGCTTTGCGAATTTGGCCCCAATTATAACAGAAAGTTATTCCTGTGGGATTTTGGGACACGTGTAAGGAAATGGTAAACATACCCACAAATAGAATCATAACATACGGTACTGAGGATGCCACAATGAATTTACATTGTACACATGACGCCAGTTTTTCAGTTGGCCATACATATGTGACGGTGAAATAATTTGTCTGTATTGGCAGCCCATAGGTTGCGGCCCGTACGGTGGCGCCGCGCAGCGGAGTTAGTGTAAATCATCGGGCTCTACCATGTGTCTTCGGACAGAGAGCTCGCGCTCTACAAGTTGTCAATTGTTTTGTGGAGTTTATGAGAATAAAAGCTAAAACCGAATCCGAATTGTCGTTATCTGAGGTAAGAGACATCAGTACCTCACACTGGCGCCCGTGACGTGGGGCCTGAGCCAGAGTTAAAGCTGGGATTTGACATTTTATGCGGTGACATAGAATCGCCAGTCAGTGACAGTGCAGCGGCCATTTTGGTAAGTCGGATGGTCAAGGCAGACAAGTGACATTCCGTGTAGGCCTGCTCCGTCAGTAATCGATGTGCGTGCCAGATTTTGCACTGTATATGACCTAGGGTTCACCAGGTTAACAAGTATTAGGCTACGGCACATTAGCAGCTGTGATGAATCTTGCTACGGTCATGATGCACGGCGATCTCGCGTACACAGCAATGTATTGATTGATGCCGATCCGTCACGTGAAACATCCCGGCGTTCTGATTCGCCGAGGCGACCTCACCCACCGCTCGTCTGTCTTTCAACCATCCTCGCCTGAAGAAAGGTGTTATGAATAGGAAATAATGCTCATCTTGGGACGCAAAAAATAGAATTAATTACGTCGTTTACTGTGTTCGAGACAGGATTGACTGAACACGCGGGTTCCCTGTTACTAGACAACAGAGGTATTTTGGTCAGAATCCCAGGATGAAGGCCGTAGCCGCCTGAGAAACCCACTTGAGTTGCAGAAGCTTGATGAAATTGCCGATTCAAATTGGAAACAAACGGAATTTCGTTACAAAATTAACATTTGCTCTCTGTCATCTAGTGCAGACGATAGTTTAGAACGTGTTGATGTAAAGATTGGCGTATTAGAGTTTGGATTTGTTGAGATAAATCACATCCCAGCTTCTCAGTTGAGCATGGAATGCGCCGGAATTCCGCCGTCCGGACCACACTTTTATAATCAACTGAACACGTTGCGCGAATTCGGAACTGCGGCTGGGCGAATCTATGCATAAATTAGAACTATGTTTCTGCAACATGCTGAAAGGTGGCGCGGGGGCATGACTCGCCTGCGAGATCGCCGTGGATGAGTCTCACATGGCCATGTCTGGATTGATTCGATAGTATATGGAGCGCCGTATCTGCATTAATTCACTGACGTCTACAATACATGGGTGTAACTTTGCGATTTTGCCTGTCAATGTTTTTAGTTATGGAATTGCAGTTGTCTGCTGTGGGGTTGCCACTCAGCCTTCTGATAGTGACAGGTACTAGTACAAGCACGCTTTAGTCATTGACGGCATTCATCTGATCCAGGAAACAGTCATATGTGAAAATCGGACTGAAAATGGCAGCAACTGTTCGAGCAAAATTGAAAGAGTTTAGTGGTGAGTCATCGGAGGATTTTTGGCTGTGGTTTAAGTTTTGCAGACTACCATGATCCCATGGAGGATGGACGTCATCATTCCTGCCTGTCTCCCATTCGGTCCTGGATTTCCGAACCTCAGTTTTGAAGGTGTATTAGAGCCCAGTAATTCCCCTGGATTGGTTGTATCACGGATTGCGGCGACGGTGGAGATGTACCCCGAGTCGGAGCCGTTGCAGATATCCAAGGGGACTTGTCTTGGAGATTTTCATTGCCTTGGAGGTTGTGAATCCGATACCGTTCGGAAGATGGAGGAATTCCAACTGGATGACTCGGAAGATCGCGAGGGTGAGGCAGTCGACGGTGAAGGGGTTTCCTCCGTCGACCTGTCTGCATGCAAACCGAAGAACATGACGAAGGGACAGAGGTCATGGCTGAAACCCCTTTTGGAAGGGTACAACGTTGTTTTCGGTACGACATCAAACGCTGGAGGGTTTACAGATCTGGCGGAGCACCATGCCGACATGGGAGATGTGTGTCCTTTAAAGCAAGCACCTCGTCGAGTCCATTTCCACTTGCAGGCTAGTTGGGGGGACAGATCGACGACATGTTTCAAGATGGGATCGTGGAGCTTTGCCCGGTCCCAGGTCATCACACGGTCCTTGTGAAGAAGAAGTTCGGTGCATTCCGCCGCCCGCTGATGATCAGCATGATGACAATCATGATTGATGGAGTATTGCCGGAAAACATGGATCAGCCGGAGCCTGACCCTATTCCCCAACGGGGGGAGGAGATTGTTGAAGCAGCTCCAGAACAACGGATATCAACTCATGGCAGGACATTGAGGGCACCATTATATATGATTACGTTCGGAACATTTCACGTCTCCTTTGGACTTATTAAGCAGACGAATCTAGGGAGTACTTAGGAATTGTGCCTTAGGATTTTCAGATGACCCTATTTTTGGAATCTCAAGTTTTCTGTGTAGTCGTATCAATCATTTTATGGACAGAATGTCCGGATAGGACAGTCAGTGGATTGTGTTCGCTTTATTTAGTTTATCATGCTCAGGGTGTGTTCTATGGTCATCAGATTGTGTCATTCTCCTGAGGAAGTTAATTGTGTTTGTCTTACTACCGTTTAAAGGCACTATGAGAACAGGGATTATACTGTGAGGAGGTTGTGAATCTATTGACATTACTGATGAGAATTTAAGGACTGATGTGTTGAATTATGCCATGTTGCAATTTACATTTACATTTCCATACTCGTGGCGTGTTACACAGCTGTAATAAAGCT
This sequence comes from Notospermus geniculatus, assembly GCA_002633025.1. NCBI lineage: Eukaryota > Metazoa > Nemertea > Pilidiophora > Heteronemertea > Lineidae > Notospermus > Notospermus geniculatus. The sequence continues at coordinate 199,626 of NMRB01000469.1, forward strand.
GTGGGAGAAGTTTACATTTCCATACGTGTGGTGTGTTACACAGCTGTAATAAAGCTGTGGGAGTTTACATTTCTATATGTGTGGTGTGTTACACAGTTGTAATAAAGCTGTGGGAGAAGTTTCCTTTGCTAAGCACGGTGTTGCAATCTATGTGGTTTGCCTGTTTTGTGTTGGTTGATGCCAGTGGGGCACCCAACGGTTTTCTTGAAGTTACTCTGTGATGTCTTGGAGCGTCGCTCGACATGTGATAATATGATGTTTGCTCTCCCTGCCTGGCCAGCAAGTGGATTGAGCCGCTCCCCAGGTGCGCTTGGGTGGAGCTAAGTGTTTGTGTAGTTGACGATGTGGGACACATCTCCTCTGAGGAGGGACGTATGTGACGGTGAAATAATTTGTCTGTATTGGCAGCCCATAGGTTGCGGCCCGTACGGTGGCGCCGCGCAGCGGAGTTAGTGTAAATCATCGGGCTCTACCATGTGTCTTCGGACAGAGAGCTCGCGCTCTACAAATTGTCAATTGTTTTGTGGAGTTTATGAGAATAAAAGCTAAAACCGAATCCGAATTGTCGTTATCTGAGGTAAGAGACATCAGTACCTCACACATATGTACTACACACTAAACGCTGGCACGATTGGCGTAATGAAATGGTCCAGGAACCATGTGCTCACCTGGGTGTAAATGTACCAGGGCCGACCGAATCGAAATTCCGATAGCGCTATCAGTGCCTATCGGATGTATAGGCCAAATGCCAATAGGCACTATCCCCGAATAGAAACTCTGGTAGCTACAGGCGTTGATAAGAACACCGAATAGAAACTTTGTTAGGCTATCAATGACGTCACAGTAGGCGCCGGTAGGCTGTTTCACTATAGGCGGTCGGGACCTCCTTTAGCGCGCTGTTAGTGGTGTCCGTTGACCACTTCCAAGCAGTACATATATATGTGGCGTGTTGAAGGTGACGTGGCGATGGGCGTCGTTGAGTGTGGGTACAGAATGCGCACGTTTAGAAACCGCTACAATCCCTACAAGGAATATACCGATGAAGATTTTTTCAGCCAATATCGATTCCCCAAACCTATATTTTTCACGGAGAGTGTTTCGCCGTCAACATCGCATTATGATGGCTAAACAGCCTTATGATAAGACGTTTTTCAGCCTCCGAATAATCAACTGCTCATTTCGCTTAGGTTTTGACTTGCCCATGGCGCAGACTGGCACAAACTGGGCAGAAAGGGTACCCGGTATTAAACTGGTAAACATAGGAACACTAGACCGTACACTGACCCGCAGTCCGTGCCCTCAAATTGTCCTAGTTGCACAACTCACAAAGGAATCAAAATAGATTTCGTGGCGAGGGATATAGACCAACCTTGGTCCAAGGAAAGGGCCTACCGTCCGTGATACTGTCTTACCGAGCCTACCAGTCATGCCAGTGGCATTGACTACCAGCGCGCTAACAGCGTTTGGATTCGGCCATTTACCCAGCGCTGGTACACTATCAGTTGACAGGCGTTGATAAGGCCACTATTGCCGGCTTCACTCTCATGACTATCGGAGTTTCGATAAGGTCGGCCCTGAACAACGATCAGGGCTCGAAAAATCACATGCCCGAATGCCCACAGGCAACCTGTTCAACCACCTGGGCAACAAAAACAATTTTCAGCCAAATACAACATGCCCGACCAGGCAACTCTTAATTGGATCCCATTCAAAAAATAAACATAATTAAAGTAAATTTCCAACCAAACCAAGGGATTCGGGCATCCATCAAGATGAGCTGGGCATCTAAAAACCTGAAAACTGAAAGCCCTGCGAATGACATTTTAGTTAAAGTCAAACTGTTCCAGGGTCATATGATGGTCAAAATTTTGGCAAACACATACATATCGAGGGTAATAATCTAGACACGAATAAGTAGTTGCTGTGCAACATGGTGTAGTAGTTGTATTGTAATGTTGGAAAACAATCTATACAGGTATTAAATTTCAGTTTGTGACCTGGCCTCATAGTTGCAAAATATGCCACCTTGAGACTGACTGACGCCACAAAATAAAACCTAATGACCAATTTGCTATGCCGCCAATTGAAGGTTGGCAGTATGCTACGCCACCTACCGGAGGCAGGCATATAAACTTGAAAATCAGAGAGGAAGAGCTTGGGAGGGGACGGGGATTTTACCCTTTCTCTGCCCACTAACAGCAAGTGGTCAACTTTAAAGCTGAACTGCATGAACAAAAACCACAGCGCCGCAGTATGGTGGTCTACAGAAGTGCAAACGCCCGTCCAAGTACCTCCAAAACATGATAGACTACCGGCCTATTTGGTGGCGCCACTGTATTCAATCTCAGGCTTTCAATCAAGACACATCAAGAGATAGTGTCCAAGTGACAGAGCCTGATAGACTTAGTACGATCTGTTGGAACCTGAGTATGAGGTTGGTCAGGTTTCTTTAGTGCTTGCGCCCAGTTGAAATAATGGCAAAAACTTCGGCATCAACAAATAATACACCACTCGTCTGAGTTTCAGAAACTCCATTTGGTATCATTGCAAACATGTTGCATATAAATCTTATTTGATTTCTTTTGCCATAGTTTCGTTATTTGAATATATTTTCACAGAAACGCAATGTACTTGATCTGAGCAATAATACATACATGACTCGCGCGATGTGTCTGTATTTGTAGAAAGAATATTTAATTGATTATGGTAATTATGAACAAAGGAATGAAATAAGAACTATCCTCAACCTATATGTAATGATATCTGATGACGTTGATATACGTCAAATGAGTGTTGTATTGTTTTTGAATGCATAAATGTTTTCAACTGGTGCTTTGGTAACACCATAAATGTCAACAAGACGTGAATACTATAGAATAGTGACCGAGTTTACTCTCTGGTTCGGTAAGAACCCAATGCCTTCAACCTGCAGAAGTCACTGGATGCCATGTCTTGATGTTGCTCTATTGACTGACTCAGGGTGAATACAGTGGCGCCACCAAATAGCCTGGTGGTCTATCATGTTTCGGAGGTGTTTTGAAAGTGCCTTCTGGTCGTTTGCATTTCTCTTGACCACCACCGTGGCGTGGTGGTCTTTTTTTAGTGCTCGGATCTCCAGTTTTTGTTCATGCAGTTCAGCTTTAATATGAGCACAAGAAATATGCAATAGAAAATGAAATGGTCCATGGACCATGTGCCCACACCGGGTTGGACATAATAGTCTAATGACAGAGGGATCAGTTATGAGCAATCTGGGACGAGTCATTCCCGAGTAGGACTTTGATGATTTGGGGGTTACGCCACCTGGCGGCCATATTGGATGTCCGATCGGGCCGAAACTTCACATGAACACAAAGGTCATCTGCAGGGGGCCACATAGCATACTAAGTATTGGAGCGCTTTTGGTTAAGTCGTTCCTGGGTTACAGCACTTTGATGATTTTTGGGTTACGCCACCTGGTGGCCATGTTGGAAGTCAAATCAGGCCGAAATCTGACAGGCATGTAAAGGTCATCTAGTGGGAGGTAAATACCAAATTTGAGCACTCTGCGTCAAGTCGTTCTCGAGTAATAGCACTTACTTGATTTTCATGCTACACTACCTTAAGTGGCCATGTTGGATATCCAATCGGGCCGAAACTTGGTATACCCCTCCAATGCATGTTTGTGTGCAAGATATGAAGTCGCTCGGTGAAATAATCACAAACTGTGGCAGGTTCATTACTTTTGTCGAACTTTGACCTCTGTGACCTTGAAAAGTAGGTCAAATCAAAAACCCGTTATACATGTTATGTATCCTTATTAGATACTCCTATGATAAAAATTTGAAAATGGTCTAGTCATTAGTTCAGGAGTTATTGCACTTTTTGTATTTTCGGTTTCCGCCACCTGGTGGCCAAGGTAAGAGTCGAATCGGATCGAAAGTTGGTGTCATGGGTCATCTGACCCAGCGGTATATATATGTACCAAGTTTCAGATCAATAGCTCCAGCGGTTACGAAACGTGCCCTGCTAACGGACAATGACGACGACGGACGGTGCACCATCGTAATAGCTCACCCCGGTGAGCTAATAAATATGACCTGCGCTAAAGCGCAGAGTGATGAGGTAGCTCGGGGCAAAGGTGTAAGCCAGAGCATCGCGGAGGCGTCACCTGGCGGAGGAAATTGCTGCATGATCTGTACACTGGTACAGTCATTCTCACAGTGAAGTGTGTAAGGAGCTGTAGTCTCCTAGTCTAGTAGTAACGAACGACAAGAAATCCTGTGCATTTACGTCGTAATTGGGCTCGTTACACCCACCAATTAACGACATAACTAATCTTTATGTGCTATCTCTCACCTGATCAATATTTAGACGCATCACATTCATAAATTTGATGCTTTTTCGCCTAATTTTGGACCGGCATCGCACAACATGGTTGCCTTTTTTTATTGAAACGCATTCACCGGAACACTACATGTATATCTGCTTTGCCCGGAATGTCCATCCTCTACTCCGGCGACCAGGGGCGGATCCAGGGTTTGGAAGAGGGGGCGCCTGTGCGAGGAACATTGAAATTTACCCCACTTCCAGAATCTCACTGTCGGTTTTACAGATTTGTTAGCCAAAGAAAGGGGCATGCACCTGGTGCCCCCCCCCCCCACCCCACCCTTTGGATCCGCGCCTCGCTACAATTATTTGCATAAGTTTAGCCACTGGTGTAATGTTTTTGAGTGTTCCCCATTTGTGAGTGTTCCCCAACTAATTTTCTGACAGAATAGGCTGCGACTTGACAAATAGAGGGCATACAAACGTGTCGATCTATCTGCCAGTGGTTATCCTCCATGGGCAGGCCTACAAATTACGAAGACCATGGTACAAAACAAAGATCCCCGGCGAACGGCCTTTGTAGGCCTTGTCCCCAAGCACAAAATTCCCACCCATATACTATATAGGCCTACAAAACTACATGTATCGGGTGGGGCAGAAAAAACGATAACACTTTTTAAACTAGAATAATTCAAAAACTGTTGTACCGGTACTTATAACTTTGAAATTTTACAGGTAGTAAAAGATAGGGATGTTTGACAACTCCACCCCAAATTGCAGGTCCATAGCGTAAAAACTGTGAAAATTATGACATTTTGAAAATTTTCGGTCAAGACCAGAAATGCCGGTCTGAGAAGTTACATCAGACCTACCCCAGTTCACATGAACAATGGACAATGTGTCCCCCGTGTTGCTCAAAGACTGCACGCAAGCGCTTTTTGCACCCGGAAATCGAATTTCTTATTTCTTCTAAGCTTATTTCTGCCCATTTCTCCCTAATTCTCTCCTTCAGTTCATTTTCCATGAATGTTTCGTCCGCCCTTCGTAAACGCTGGCGTCAAGCTAGCCGCACATTCCCCATCCGCAATCAAGCCATCACGCACTTTCTAGCCGCACTTTTACCCGGTTAGGTACTCGAACTATGGAATTCTTGGTCTATCTAAAATGTGGAATGGTCAAGCTAGCCGCATATTCTAGCCGCACTTTTTCACTTCGGGAAAAGCTATTGATTGAAAGAATTCGGGCGACCTCTGCTGGCAACTATTAAAGGGGAACTCCACCGACAGTATACTGGAAACAAAATCGTTACGTGCAAGGTTGATAAAAACTTACTTTTTTAAAGGGACGACAGATAAAATCGAGTTGTTTCTTTGTGTGGTTAGTTGCGTGATGTAGAGGAGGGTACCCACTACCCAACGACACCCAGCTGTAGCCCAGGTCATCTCGAATTTTCTAGCAATTTCGGTCTCAATAAGTATAGCCTACGGGTGTGGTCTTTTCCGCCCGACACTCACTATTTAAATGGAAATTACACTAAACTCACTGATAGCTCTACAGGCGCCTGTGATATAGCGTAGTGTCACCGTGTATTAACAGACGGCGCTACAACTCAGACAACTTGTGCCCGCCGGGCAATATTTTTCGCATGTCTCCCTTTAAAATACACGTAGACGGGATACCTCCTGGCGTCGTGGGGTTTGTAATGTTCTAAGCATTCGTTTGAGGTGTTTCCTGGGCGTTTGCAATTCTCTTGCTCGTCGCATGGGGGCTGCTCATTGTTCACAGTAACTGTCAACATTATCACGGGAAGAGGTCAGGGCCCGGTTGCACCAAAGGTCGTAGGTGCTGTCTTAAAGTTAAGAACAAAAATGGGTTGCACCATCGATGTCTTAGGACGTCGCCCTAACGTTTCTGCCGATGCAGTTACGACATGTCTTAGGGGTTGTCCCAAATTCCATATCTTACGATAAGAACTTAAGTTTGGTGCAACCAGGCCCTGGGTCGATATTCATAAACATACTTAAGTCAAAGTGTGATACTTATCTTTTGTGCTGAACAAAGGATAAGTGCCACACTAAGACTAAAGTCGTTTTATGAATATGGGTCCTGGGCCCCAGGCAAACCGTTCAAGATTTTCTCAGTGTCAACAAGGTCACTTAATGGCTGCGCCATCTGTAGCCGTGCTCAGAACTAACGAAAACACGGCGATTTCGAAAAGCAGGGCGAGCTTCCCATGTTTCTTGTATACAAATGTAATGTCTGTAAGAGTTTCTGTAGCTCAGTGTTCCCCAACAATAGGTGTGGCCTAGAATGGTTATTGTTGGTTAGTTGCCGCTTAATCCGTCAGGAGGGAAACAATAAGAAAAACACAGAAATACGGGGAACACTGATCGACGTTTGTAGGTATGACCGCAAAAAACGTGGAGATTTTTTTGTAGTGTAACCACGGCTTTTAGCACTCTTTTGCACGAGACACCAAGGCCCGTATGCACCAAAGTGGTTTAAAATTTGGCTTAAACCTAGACTTACTAATCATGGATTAAGCGTGGATTAAATCATCCGAACTTGAACACTTGTTGGTGCAGGCGGATTAATTTTTTAAACCATACTTAAACCTAGTTTAAGCCTAATCTAAGGTTTATCCACGTTGGTGCATACGGGCCCAAATGTTGACTCGTCTCTTCCCCACACATAACATCTGTCGCCGCCTTTATTGAGCCGGCGCGGCAGGTTTTTGTTGTGTGCATGTCTGGCACCATTGTTCAATTTATTTTCCAAGCATTGAAAAACTCTCACACAATGACGATTGATCGTCATTTTTTACCTCGTTGCTGTTTGTCAGAGATTTCAAAGAAATTCTGTTGGGACGTAATGTACGATTGGGTTACCAGGAAATCCGTGCGAAAGGAAATCCACCATGCAAATCTTTCTGCTTTTGTCGTATTTTGTTTTGACGCCAAACCATTTGTAATGCCCGTTGTACACGTAGGATTTTTCTTGTACTAAAAATTATAAATGGGGCTTAAATGGGTGTTCACAATGCCTTTCAGCAGGCAATCAGTAGCCTATGACCGAAATCACCCTTCATGAGTGTCATTAGGGCCGTTTACACGACAAGCCAAAAAACCACATTCAGATTCGATCCGATTGGATCCGATCGACCGCATCCGGTCTCATTTGCGTTTAGACGAGATTTGAATGTGGTCGAATGTGGTCCAATGCGGTCCAAAATCCACATTGGACCCCACTGGGTAGCGTTTACACGCAATAATTTTGAACCACAATCGGATTCGATCGGATCGTATGTGGATTTTTGCCTGTCGTCTAAACGGCCCTATTTATAACTTTTAGTACAAAAAAATCCTACCGTGTACAACGGGCATTAGTTTACAGAAAAATTGGGGACACCATATGGCCCTGTGCATTCGCGATATTCGATGCATGGCAGATCCAGAATACACAGGCTCAAAGGGTCTGATACATGTACACTCATGGAAAACGGTAAATGGACAGCAGTTTTTCTTGAATATCTCCAAACCAATGGGGTACAGAAAGTTGGTCCCAACATAATAATACATGTAAATTATTATTATACTACATGTATATTATTACTGCATCTACTCAGTTATAACGACAGTACATTATTCGTAGATCTGCGAAGCACCTTTTTCACCATTTGACTGACGTAATCTTACTAATAATTTTTATTCATTTATCGGGATTAGTTCAAGCGCGATCACTAGTGAGGTTTCGCAAATCTGACGAAACACGAAGTACGAAATTGGACTTCATTTCCAGGTCAGGGCGTAATGTATTTCAGGAGATGGTTGGTACCACAAATATCGCTTGCTCCAACAGCGTCTGCTGCAAAAGCGTCCAATAGCGTATGACGTTAGACCGATAGAGTTGAAATGTATCTTTCGTTTCGACTTCGACAAAGTGGAAATTTAAAAATTCAAAGATTTAAAAATTTAATGTACCATAACTCTCTCGCTCTTACACGATATGCTAAAAGACGCACTGGCAGCAGGGACATTTGTGGTAGCAACCATCTCCAGAAATACATAGGTCCTGGAAATGAAGTTGTATTTCGTATTTCGTACTTCGTGTTTCGTCAGATTTGCGAAACCTCACTATTGCGTATCTATACTATAAAAGAGTAGGCCGATTTTTTGAGGAAAGTAAACGCGAAAACTACCGCCCGAAGGCCGCGACATTTGGTACCAACGGGAAGCTTGCGTTTCGGACAAGGTTTCTGGCCCCTTAGACGTTGAAAAAGTTTTGCGAAAGTGGTACTTTTAAGCGTTTTTTGTTCGTTGCCGTGGTTTCCCTTCCGTGCCTATGACGTCATTCCACGGTGTCCACAGTGACGTCAGCAAACAGTGACGTACGTAGGCCTACCTCACCGGTGATTGGCGCGCTGACGTCAATCCACGGTGACGTCAGCAAACAGTGACGTACGTACCACGCCAGTGATTGGCACGCACGTCATTTCACTTTGAACGACGGGTAACGACCAGGGACCTTATTCACGAAGCTCCCGTAACTTACGGGAGTGTGCAAACTATTGTCCTTTTGCGGACAACCTATAGAGGTTTCCCACGTGACGTCACAGCTCCAAATATCCGCCATATTGGCCGTCAAATGACGCAACGTCACAGAATCAACACAGCGTTTTTGACGTGGTTTGTACGTTGTCGGCATTCATTGGACTCTTCTACACTGTTCTACAGCAAGCCGTATGGACGATTCGCTTTGTTTTCAACACGGTTTTCACACCAGACCAACTACTTATGCTCAGAAACTGTGAGAGGTAAAGTGATTTGTTGAGTTGTATGCTCCCAGTGGTCTGTACGGGCCGCTGAATGTTCGAACCGAGAACAAGATGGCAGCCTCCATGGCTTCATTTTGACGGCCAGTATGGCGGCCGTGTGACGTCAGTGGGAAACCTCTATTGTTCACTATCAGCCTGACAAAGGATTTGCGTACCCTTAACGTTACGGGGGCTTTGTGAATAAGGTCCCTGATAACTGGCCGAGTTCGATTGGTGTAGGGCAGAGTGCGGGTCCCTAAAAAAGACGGTTCCAGAATGACACAAATATCTCGGGAACCGGCCAACATATCGACAAACCGGCTACCATAGATTCTCAGCAATATGATAGACAAACTCATGTAGGTTTGAATGTTACATTCTGGAATTGTGCTCTAAAGTAGAAAAATTTTCACCAAATTTCAACTTCTGGAAAATTCCATAATTGTTACCCAAAGTGCACCGGGAGACGAACAGATGAACGGCCGAGTTATCGACAAACCGGCTGAGGGCCGTTTTGACGGGCGTTTTTATCGCCGCGATAATCGCCACTTTTTTAACGCTCAGTAAAAACGGACATCGCTCCATAGGTCGATCGACTGTTGATCGAGTTTTACCAAGGCTTTTTTCTCTCGCTGGCGATGTCACCCGCTGTTGGCGTTTTTGGCGTTTTGACGGGCGTTTTGGATGCGATATCGCCAACAGCGTTGAAATCGCCGCGATAAAAACGCCCGTCAAAGCGGCCCTTAACTCCGAATGTCGATTACAGTTCATGGATTGAGCGTCATAACGTTTACGGGATCACAGGTGTAACGTTTTTCAGTGTGGCCATTTCTCTGTGTGCACCCATGTTCGGAACACACTGGGAAACAGACTTCACTGTTACTCTGTGTGTCGCCCATTGTCAAATCGCCGCTTATTCCGTCAATCTATTGTAATGTCACACTGGCACACGGCCCTCACTGCAAAACGTTACACCGGTCATGCCGGTGTCGTAGAATGTCATGCTCCCCGATATGAGATGCCCCACAACAATAGATTCTGACGGAATAAGGGTCAGCCGGGCACTGACAAACAGAACTTCTGTTACCAGATGTCCCCTGAACAAAAGAAGCGGGCATCTGATATCGGGGGCATTACATTCTATGACACCTGAACCACTGGACAACACTCCACGTGACCGAAGTGTAGAGGACCACCGTGGTTAACGGGACTGACATTCTGGAACCGAACCACGCCGCGCTTCATGACCCGTCATTTGACGGGTACTTTGCTAGTTGTACGATAAACGTTAACTTTACGACCACGCCATTTTTCATACTGCGAATTCACCAGATTATACATTGTATTTTCGGTACAAAAATAACGTTGTCGCAAAGTTAACGTTTATCGTTTGATTTCTTAAACTTAACAACAAGCCCAACTGCAATCCTCGCTGGTGTCCAGGGTGGACATCGGTACGCCATTAACGACGCCGTACCTGAGCATAAACACACTCTGGCCGGATTCATGCGGGGTGCGCCTCTTTCCCGAATTCCGACAATTTTTGGGTTATTTCTCAGTAACTTCCAATTTCCGCCTATAATGATGATTGGATATCAGCGAAGAGATTCTACCAATTTGTGCGTATGAATAAGCTAAATATATTTGTCTGAAACATCAATTATTAGCCAGTTTCTATACTCCTCCGAAAAGTTGGCAAAACACTTTTTTCAACATCTTACGGATTTCGTGCTCGGTCATAGGAATTTTGAGTCTTTCGGCTTGCTATACGATGTCATTCGTGCTTTTACATGTAGCTCGTGAGATATTGAGGTGAGAATTCCATTCAGAAACTGCTTTCGTTCGCCTTCGTTAGGGCAAAATGTATGCTCTGTTCTGAGAAAGCGAAACTGTACGACATGACCTGGCATTTCCACGGCAACCAAAAATGATGAGCGTGAATCTGATCTTTACAGTGGAGCATCTCTGGGGAAGCTGTTGTTGTACATTTTCATACTGCTTGGATCCTGGGCCCTCTGAGAAAAGCAATAAGTAATAATAATAATAATAATAATTTATTTCATACACTAAGTATACAAGAATGAGTGCGTAGTGCATATAGGCCTAGTGCTAAGGGTTTACATTTTATATTTTATATAGATGTACATGTACATGTACACTTACTTTCTTACTGTGCGGACATGTACCATTTGTTGGCATTATTTAAAAGATCGCAGAACAACAAGTTGACTGTTTTTATGGTGCAACGTGATCACTGTGCTTTATAGAAACAGAAAATGAGCAAAGTACCAAGAATTACAGCTACATGTAATTACATTACGTAATCAAAAACAAAGAAATTTCCCAAACATGAAAAACAGGTACAATTTTCTTCGAGAAGACGCGTGATGACATTATTTATTCAGGGAGTGGCAACAATGTCATAAACCCATAGAACCTCAGGTGGAGAGGGTGTCCTGACTTGCACTTCATGCACACCATACACGCTCAGTACATTAAAGGAGTTCCAGGAAGTAAAATCCAAATCCAATATGGCTGCCCTGTCTCGGAAAATCTGGCAGCATTCATGGAATTCATGTGCGGCGTATACTACATGTATATCTGTTAAAAATATTGCTATCAAAAGAGGGTGTCTATAAAACGAAGATCGAAGACCAAAGACCCAAGACCCACTATAAAACGAAGACCCTATCAACTATAAAACGAAGACCCAACTATAAAACGAAGACCCCATCAACTATAAAACGAAGACCCAACTATAAAACGAAGACCCAGAAAAAAACTCGAACTTTATTATACTTATGTTGTTTGATCTTCACAATGTAACATTTCTTGGGAAAGTGTTCCGACTACAAGTCTTTTATTTCAGCTTATTAGCCAATTAGTGTGTTCTAAAGGCCTGTCTACACGATCATACATTTTTGTTCAAAACATGATGATGTCCATGCTTGTCGTGGATTTCCGTCTACACAATGCAGCTAAAATTTTGAACATCATCGTATGTCATCATACATGTACATTGTTCAAAACAGCATCATAAACTTGTTTGATGATATTCAAGTTTGTTGTGGATTTCGATCTACAGTCCAACATTCATGGACATTTGTATGATGAAGTATGAGAAAGGATAATGTTGGATGCTGTTCAAGTTTGTTGGGAAAACCGTCCACACGGTCATACATTTGTCCATGAACATCATCATACAATTTTTTTGGGATGTTGTGCATTTGTTGGCAAGATGAAACATGCAGCTAAAAATTTGAACATCATCAAACATGTTCAAGTTTGTGGGGAAAACAGTCCACACGATCATACATTTGTCCATGAACATCATCATACAGATGTATGATGGTGTTTTGAACAAATGTATGATCGTGTAGACGGGCCTTAAAAATTTGAACATCATCATCATACATGTTGGTTGTTGTTCACGTTTGTTGGGAAAACAGCCTACACAATCAAACATCTGTCCATGAACATCATCATACAAAAAATGTATGAAGATGTTTTGAACAAATGTATGACCACGTGGACAGGCCTTTAAGGCGGGGGCTACCTATGCCGACTTTATTGACGCTCTTTGAAAACAAGCGTCCTAACATATTCATGACAAAAAGTAACAAGTACATGTAACTAATTGATGTCAACAAAATGTTTTAGCTACAACTTTTATGCTTCCGTTCTGTGAAAGAATTGTTCATTTTGACCAATTACGATGGAGTTAATTAAGTTATAACAAGTTGTCAAAATTTGAGTTCGCAAACAATTTTGCAGACTTGGGATGCGACACATCAGTTTCCCACATAGTCTGTAACATACAGGCCTGATGCCTGCAGGGCCTAACGATCCGTTTTTTACGAAAGTACTACTTTCCATTTAATTGGTATAAACTATTTAATGCCAAAAAAGGCTCGATTTACAGTTTTTGAAATATTTCATATTCCCGACCAACTATCCAAAAAAGGCGATCGTGTTGCCCTAGAATGCACATATGGCAATAACATCCAAAAGAAATTTTTCAAATATATGTGTCCAAAAAAGAGAAAACTTGTTTGGGAAATTCGAAAATTTCCATACCGCTGGCAAGTTACTTCTTTGTTATGTAGATTTGCACTATTCGCGCTCTTTGAGTAAACTCTGTTCAACCATTTGTGACCAAAGCACCAGCGACAGAGCTGAACAATACCCGCAGTGGACACAAAAGATTTAGGGTCGGCACATACACTGAAGATTGGTTTTCGAAAACAGTATAGCAGGGTGATGAGATTTAATCTGAATGTGAATGACTGGTCGTTTGACTGGCGCACAAAGGCCAGTTCCGTGGATTGCCACTAGGGAATGAGCTCAGCTATAGGTAGCCCCCCCCCCCCGCCTAAAGGCCCGTTGGATGCTATTCAAGCTTGTTGGGAAAACGGTCCACGCCGATCATACATTTGTCCATGAACATCATCATACAAACGTATGATAATGTTTTGAACAAATGTATGATCGTGTAGACGGGCCTTTAGACGCGTCTCATTCAATTCCTTGTGATTGATAGACCCCGCACATGCCTTCATTTTTGTCATATAACTTGTACTTTTATGGTATTTTGACATGTTTTATTTACAACGTCTGACTCATCACTTTCCAAATATTCACAACATCAGCTTGCTCTCAAGGACACCTTTGGGACTACTGGTAGCTGATGTTCCTCCATTGACAGGCGTCATTGATTGTTGGCTGCGCCTCGGTCACAACGAGCGGGCAAATTTTTCATCAAAAATCGCCTCAAAATTGGTTAACAATGCAAGTGCATGTAGGTTAAATTCCAGGGCGGTCCGCCACGAAACTCCGATAGCACTAACAGTGCCTAACAGAGAGGTATGCAATGGCTTTTACCATTACAGAATTTCTCTGTTAGGCCCTGTTAGTGCTATCGGAGTTTCGTGGCGGTCGCCCCAGCCTTTCAGACCTGGCGACAATCATATTGCATCTTGTGACGAACTTTGAGCGAGATCCATTCAGTGGTGTTTGCACAACCGTGCCCGGAATGTGAACATTGGAGAGATCCATACATGAACTTGTAGAAAGAAAAAAACCCAGTGCGAAACCAATATGTCCTCCACCGTGAGGTATGGAGGCCATAATAAGAGATACATGCATTCCTATGTCTACATGTTTTTGACGAATACAATTTGCAGTTAGATATACACACGGCAGTACGGTACATTCATATATTCTGAGTTACTGACAACAACTACAAGAGATACACATACATAATGTATAATGATTACAATAAGAAGTCTGATAAAACATATTTTGTTACATTGTTATTCTAAGAGTATGAAGAATACAATTTTCAATTACCGGTACATAATATTCTGAATGTGCATCCATGCCAATTAAGGAGAAAATCCAAAATAATGCGCGCACTTGAAAAATCGATATCTTTTCTATAAGAAAACGTACATATATGTAATCTAGGAAACTAAATGTAGGCCTTAAATATAAACCCATCTCCGTACCAAAATAATGCGCGCACTTGAAAAATCGATATCTTTTCTATAAGAAAACGTACATATATGTAATCTAGGAAACTAAATGTAGGCGTTAAATATAAACCCATCTCCGTACCAAAATAATGCGCGCACTTGAAAAATCGATATCTTTTCTACAAGAAAACGTACATATATGTAATCTAGGAAACTAAATGTAGGCCTTAAATATAAACCCATCTCCGTACAATCTGACACAAAAATACAATGTTAACTAATGTTATTAGTTAACTTTAATTAGAGCCCAAAATTTCATCTTCGGTTCAAAATTCTGACTCGTGGCTGTCGAATGCATTTCCGGATTATAGGCCATTACATAAAGACAATCAGTCTTCAGTTACATGTACCCGTTATAAACGGTAGGTATAAAAAAATACCATGATTCACATTTTCTAGAATACGTGAAGCTTCCACTCGTAGTCGAATATCACCAAAATCTCTCACTAAGCATCTAGAGGAATAAATTTACTACATCAGATTAAACAGGTAGTCATAAAAATCATCAATCAAGGCCTAGTTTCGATTACCATTGCAATTATAAATACGTATGAACATGTTAATGTACTCCTAGTGTATCTGCGATCGACGAACACAATTTGCAATTGGAGAGAGATACGAAGATTTTTTTCTGAGGGTATAAAATACTATGTGTGGGCGTTGACTGAAGTTTATTGATTACACACCTAGGCCCATATTTTCAAAGCTGTTTTAACGCTAAAATGCATTTTAGTCCAGCACTTGCATGCTTATAGAATGTAACAATAGGATCTTTTGTTCCCAGGACAGTTTTTCCTAGGACATTATTTCCCTTCACACCTGGTTCGACTCTCAACCGGGGCGATTTTTTTTCCAGCGTTTTTCGGCCCTGTCTCGTACTTTTCTTTTTGCCTTGTCTTTTTACTGAAGCAATGACTTTTTAGGAAGCAATGTCTTCCACCTAAGAAACCCGATTTCTATTTCATATTCTTTACTTGTATCTCCTTTATACATGTATGTGACCCCTCGCATAACATAAAACTGTTTGGGTTCGGAGATTGTTTTGGACTACTCGCAGGGTACTGATGGACGCCTCGTTACATAGGCCATTGAACCATCTTTTTTAAAGAAGGGGATTTGGCCCAGTGGTTAAGTTGTGCTGGCGATTGATGCCTCATGCGAGGGTCCGTGGGTTCGAATCTGGTAGGAAGCAATGTCTTTCACCTTAGAAACCCGATTTCTATTTCATAGTCTTTTTTTGCTGAAAATACATGTACTCTAAATCCACTGAACAAAATTACCGAACGGTTCGGGAAAAAAATTAGCGGACGGCACATAGCCTAGTAAAATTGTCTAACAATGACTATTTTTTTAGGATGTTTGTCATTAAGAACGAGTAAAATCATGTTGCTTTGCCATCGTGCTGTACATAGCACATGACAAGCACACGGTATCCTAATCAATATGCATTGCTTGCCAAACAAGGACTATTTTCAGCTTTAGATAGCAAGCATGCTTGCCAAATAAGGACGAAAAAGTGAACTGTTTGGCAAGCATGCTTGCCGAATAACCAGGTGTGACATGGATCAAAGTCCCCCTGGAATCAAAGTCCGGTGTGACAGAGAGTCCATACTCCCCCTGGAATCTTAAGTCCGGTTTTATTGTTCAACGAGGGATTAGGATATATGGCTATAGAGACCGTGACCGTTCGAACATAGCCATACAGTAGCGGGCTAATTGTGCCCCAGCTTTCCATCCCTAGGACTTTCTCCTCTGGTACACCGGTCTTATTGTTCAGCGAGGGATTAGAATATATGGCTAGGGAGACCATGACCATTCGGATATAACCTAATAGCGGGCTATTGTTCACGGACTCACTTGCATTCCTAGGACGTTGTTTCCTGTCACATCTGCCTAAAAATATTGTCCATCTATCGCGGTTTTCAAAGTTCAGTCGTTTCTCGATCGTTTGCAAACTGGTTCAGTGGAGCTACTACATCAACATGTCTTTGGGCCGTATTCTAGAAGCTTCCTTAAGTGTAAGGTCGACCTTTAGCTATTGTTTGCAGGGTAGAACACAAAAGATTAAGGTCAACCTTACACTTAAGGAAGCTTCTAGAATACGGCCCTTTATCTATAATAAATGGTTTTGAAAAGGTCCCAGATTCACTTTTTTGGTTTCCACGTGATGAGCAATCAATGATTAATTTTCCTTGTTCTAAAATTTTACGGGCGATGATTCATGTCAAATCACAAATGACGAATGAAAAATGACTATCACCATTGAAAACCGCATTGTAGATAGACATTCCCAAGTATTAGTATCATTAGGTGTACATACATACATCCTACTTTTTTGTAGTGGAAGCGCAACTAAAGCCAACGAAAAATATTAGACATAGAATCGACAACGTGAACATCGCCTATCGTTTAGTTTTATATCACATGCACATCGAGTCGTCAGTTATGTTGTTAAACAGCCCTCATCAACCCAGTCTCCTTGCTAACCAGGGTAAAGGAGCTCTCCACATTCTTTGCACGGAGGGCCTCTATTTGGTCCGCAGTAACCGTCGTGGTTGCCGTCATCCTCACCAAACTTTTTGCCGCAGTACACCAATCCGGTCCATCCTTGCCATTTTCCCAACGCATCTATCTTTCCGCTTTTGCTGGTTTTGAGAACGCGACAAGCCGCGCAGTTTGCCCAGTTGCGTGGACCGCATACATCGTCGGTGTGAGCCCACTTTATCACATCTTTCTCAGCATCGGTAAAGAAAGGCCGGCCGCAGTAGTAGAGACCGGTGTCAGACTTTTCTGTGTTTGGGTTGTATTTCTCGTGAGCCACAGGGCGGTAAAGAATGTTCAGTCCTACCTTGTCTAACTCGCTGAGAACTTGGCACCGTTCGTCTCCCGTCTTGGTTTTCCAGACAAAGTCACCATCTGGCTTTCGCTTCAGGTTGCAATCGATAGGATACATCATAATACTGTGCGGATCAAACCTGGTGAGACCCATAATTTTCTGCTGTACCCAATACTGCCTCTGCTTGTTGGGAGGGAGATCGTGAATATCATACTCTATGTACTGTTTGCCATCCCTTCTCTTGTGTTCGTGGTCGAATCCCAAGGCGTGCATCAGTTCGTGAATGGCCGTCCCGCGCTTGGCTGCCTCGCGCCAGGTTCTCTCCAACGACACTTCAGTCACGTCCCCGTCACGTCCGCTGCTAAGAATAATATTACCACATGTCCACGCTCCATCATCTTCATTACCATGGACCCAAATCTTGGCAGCCGATTTGGTGTTGACTTCATACAGATGTAGACCCGGTGCTGCGAAATTGAGTACTTCCATTGCATCTCGCACGGGAGACATCCAACTGCTATGAAGGCGGGAACTGTCAATAAATACAGGCGCCTGAACACGCTGGGAACCAAGTTCCTGGTTGCTTTGAATTCGGTAGTATTTTACACATCCGAATCTAGGATCGTGAGCATCTTTGACATCCATTTCCTTTAATGCTTGTATCATTCCCGGACTGACGTGTTCTCTTTCAGCAGCTACGTAGATGGTGCCTTCATGAACAGCAGCTCCGCCACACATATCTAGCGGGTCAGCGTTTATAAACGGGACAATGTAATCTAGCGGGTCAGCGTTTATACTCGCTTCCCGTACCGGTTTGGATTCTTTCTTCAAACTAGCCATCTTTGAACGAGTGCGGAGCCTTGCTCGATTGGAAATGCGGCATACAATTTCAGGTTCACATTATATACATGTACAGTACAAGCAGGTCAACAATTCGGCATCGATTTTTCAAGAGACTGTCCAATCTGCACAATCAAATTTATCACGGAGATTCCCCGTGGAAGTCTTCGGCAATTTCATTGGCCAATGCACCGCCTTCGGGCTGAACATAAATTATTCTAAGTTCCACCGTTACTGGGAAATCTGTTTAACTCGGCGATTGATTCCCCATTGAATTCTCTTCGGCAGTTTCATTGGCCAATTGATATGCCACGTTCTGGGCTGAACAGAAATTATTCCAGGTGCAACCGATACTGGGAAATCTATTTTTTATAGAACTCAGCGATTCGGGGTAAACTGGGCGCCAAGAGAGACGCAACAGGCAAACATCGGCGAACGTAAGCACTTTTTGAACTGAATACAGTGTGGCTTAAAGGCCCGTCTACACGATCATACATTTGTTCAAAACATCATCATACATTGCATGATGATGTTCATGGACAGATGAAACATCATCATACAAGTTCATGATGCTGTTTTGAACAATGGATGATGAAATATGATGATGTTCAAAATTTTAGCTGCATTGTGTAGACGAAAATCCACAACAAGCTTGGACATCATCATACATCATCATACAAATGTATGATGATGTTTTGAACAAATGTATGATCGTGTAGACAGACCTTTATAGTCCGTCACTTCAACAGTACTGCCCCCTGCAGTGTGTCGATATTTTTCGCATACTCTCTGAACTTAATCACAGATGGCTGCTGTGTACCGATGTCGCTTATTCGAGTCGTAATATTTTATTAATGATTATCTTCCTGACGTCACTCCGATACTTCGATCCTCCGGCAACGCAGTAGAGGTAAAAATTTATCGCGTAGTTTGAGAGCGATAGGTTGGACGTGATCCAGAACATGGCGTCGTATCGAAGGTTCCAGTAACGGACACTCCTGTCGTAAAGCTCACCAAGTTCGGGAATCCCGTCTATCAACAACAGCGTCAACCTATACGGCATTGTTGTCATTACATATGCAAAACAGACGATAATCAACATCCGGTTTATATATCTCGTCTCGTTCTCGCGAGATTTGCTTCCGTCCGTTTGGTCGGCCGTATTTTTCGTCTGCTTTCTCCATTTTGTGGAACCTTTTAGTGTGATGATGATCCAAATGTTGCAGACGACAATGATGGCAAAAGGAAACAAAGATCCAACGCAGAGGTGATAAGTGACGACCAGGGCTTCGAGGTTAGGGTGGCCGCGGATGAGGACATACACCATCAGGGGTACTGGAGATATAAAAGTTTGGAAATCCCCCTTAGGCTATCGGGTATAACACAGATATTTGATCAATAGACTATAGTACTGATTCTAGATTCTTCTAGCCCATCCAGATTGTTCTATAGGCTACACTGATTCTAGATTGTTCTATAGACTTCACTGGTTCTAGTTTGTTCTATAGACTTCACTGGTTCTAGTTTGTTCTATAGGCTACACTGATTCTAGCTTGTTCTATAGACTTCGCTGATTCCAGTTTGTTGTATAGGCTACACTGATTCTAGCTTGTTCTATACACTTCACTGATTCTAGTTTGTTGTATAGGCTACACTGATTCTAGCTTGTTCTATAGACTTCACTCATTCTAGTTTGTTGTATAGGCTACACTGATTCTACATTGTTCTATAGACTTCACTGATTCTAGATTGTCCTATAGACTTCACTGATTCTAGTTTGTTGTATAGGCTACACTGGTAGATTGTTCTATAGACTTCACTGATTCTAGCTTGTTCTATAGACTTCACTGATTCTTGTTTGTTTTATACGCTACACTAGTGATTCTAGATTGTTCTGTGGGCTACTCTGGTTCTAAATTGTTCTATAGGCTATTGGTTCTACTAACAGAGTCCCAAAATTATTTCCTAAATTCCCTTTTCTCAAGGTATTTGCTATGACCATCGCTATTAGAAGTACAATGTACATGTATATCGGAAGATATCCTGCCGTTGTACTGAGCTCGACAGGGCAACCCCCTGCCAGGGAGTTTCAGAAATATCGTCCCTGAACAATGAAGAGTTCTGCTGCAGTCCATCAATTGCCCGGGAAAATTTTTCTGAGGCACTCGGCTCGTAGGAAGAAATCATTGATAACCAGAATGGATATGAGATGCTAAGATCCAAGATGAGCATCATGATGATGTAGAACAGGACCGGATCCAGGATTGTCAGAAAGGGGGCGTAGCTCGACGGAGGCGGCGAGGACCGAAAGCGCGAAACCAACACGGGGTGGTCTGGGGGTCCTCCCCAGAAAAATTTGAAAATTTAAGTGCTAGTTAGATGCATTTAGCCTAATTTTTTCTTGCCAAAAAACCATTGCTCTGCCAAAAAATAGGGGGCGTAGCCCCCCCCCCCCCCCGGATCCGGGCCTGTAGAAGACTTTGGTGTATTTTTATACATGTATGTCGATAGCGCTCCACATGTCGTTGAACTTGATAATTTTGAACATCGTTATAGGGTATCGACACTCAAAAGATGGCAGCACAGGTGATTGATTTTGATTTATCATTGATTATCACTGGGCTGCCGTCTAAGGCGTGGTGATCTCTTGCGTGGTACGCGGCCGTATTGGCGAAGTGGAGTTCGCATTTATGGGTACACTAGTACTGCTGCAAATCACCCCGAGTGATGTCGCAGCATTATAGGTGGCAGCACTGTCAGTCATCGGTTTATTCAGTAGTTTTGTCGTGCGATTCGAATATTGCGAACTCTCTTTGGTACAGAGCTTAAAGGAGCCCGGTATTTCCACTTTTTCTCGACAGCCGGCGCCACCATCGCCGTGCGCGCAACTCTTCAACCCCAGGGACTACTACGTTGTCGGCGAATGGACCCGCTATACTGGTAATTTTGTAATGGTTTTTTTGTAGTTCGTGTGGTGGCGCTAGATGGCTCCATCTGCATCGGCAGTCAAAATATCTCGTGCTTCATCAAACCTTACCCTCTTGTTTGTAAACGAAGAAAATATGAAGGTTTAACAGCAAAATGATCGAGTACGTGATCCCAATGGCCTTCTTCGCCCGACCCGTGGTGCACAACCGGGCTGCCTGTAGCGGGAACCGTATGGCGATGACTCGATCTATGGACATCTGAGCAAGGGAGAGGCCGGAGAGTGCGCTGAAACTGTAGGTTGAATACCAACAGAATCTGAAGTGAAATATAAAAGGAATAGCAATGGGGAACCCGCTCACCGACAGGTCGGCGCTGCGAGCGCTTGTAACGAAACGACGTCATTGACGTCATTTTAGGTGTCATTGACGTCATGTTAGGTGCTGACGTTGCGTCATGAAAAAAATGCCTGTACATTTTTCTACAGGAAAAATGACAGGAAAGACGTTGCTTTTATCGCCATTGTATCCCTTCATTTTAAGAAAAAAAGGAATGAGATAAAAAGAAAATTTCATCCGCTACAAGATGATGTAAGTTTTACTGTCGGGCGACCAACACAAATGGTTTATTTTCACTGCAGAAATAAATGGAAATAACGTTAGAAAAAAAGACTTCGGTACAAACGCTCGCAGCGCCACGTCGTGACGTTAGTGTGAGCAACTTTCCGCAACTCTTTACGCAAGGTTGAAGAATGGGCCAACCAGGAATTGAACTCGTAACCCGTGTAGTGAGGTTTCGCAAATCTGACGACACACGAAGTCCGAAATACGAAATTGGACTTCATTTCCATGACGTGATGTATTTCAGGAGATGGTTGGTACCACAAACATCGCCTAGTGTAAGGGTCTTTTAGCGTATGACGTAGACTGATAAAGTTACGGTGCGATATTAAACTTTGAAATTTATCTTTCGTTGGCGACTTCGTAGATACGATTTGGAAATTTAAAGATTCACGATGCATCATAGTGTCTTGTTCGTACATGATATGCTAAAAGACGCACTGGCAGCAGGGATATTTGTGGTAGCAACCATCTCAGAAATACATTAGATCCTAGAAATGCAAAGAGAGAAGACGCACGAATAAGTCAACACAACGTATAATAATGAATAGGAAGTCAACTTCCAGAAATTCGGAAATTTTCGACCCCAACCGGGGTCTTCTTCAGGCTGGCACTTTTCCACACTGAAAAGTGGAAAAGTGCCAGCCTGAAGAAGACCCCGATTGGGGTCGAAAATTTGCGAATTTCTGGAAGTTGACTTCCTATTCATTATTAGATCCTAGAAATGAAGGTGGACTTCGTACTTCGTGTTTCGTCAGATTTGCCAAACCTCACCAATGGCTCCCACCTGGAACCGAACCCGGAACTTCAGAGGTGACGGGCGCCGAGTGAGTGTGACGCTGTGATATCTCTCTGAGAATGCCATGAGTTAAGCCCGTCTCACACGAGCGCCGAGTACGGCGTTAACTAGCGCATTTTGAAAACGCCGACAAGCGCACAATTTAGCGCATAGTTGATGCCGTGTGAACGCACGTCCTGCGTTTTCAAAACGCAGGCCCTGCGAATTTGAAAGCTACCAGTACTCACTGTAAAGGAGTTTCCCCAAGGCTCTCCCCAACGATCCAGAACATCGTGGCCGCGCACGAACCGTGAAAAAGAAGCACAAGAAAGTCGGCAGCAGCAAGCGCGGCCATGTAAAGACAGGCTGCATTCTGGCGGTTGGCTTTCTGCAGGGAGATAACGAGCGCTAGGATGTTACCGGGTATTCCTAGCAGGACAACGAAAGCCCAGACATACTGCGTTGAAGCCTCGATGACGGCGACGAAGATCCGTATTGCGTAGCTGTCGGGCTGCGGGGAGGTGGCGGCGTTCAGAACTGTTGATGCCGGGACGGTCAACATCGTGTTTGACGTTTTCTGCCCGGTCTCGGAAAGACTGTAATTTGTTGCCTGCTGAACACCAACACCAAACCTTCGATGATTACCGAGTGCTCGTAGAATGGTGAATTCATACGTGTAGGCTAATCGTAATTTGACAAAAATCCATCTCTTGGTTAGGGAGAAATAGTGCTTTCAGTGACTTGCATTTGGCCCCCTCTAGTGGCAAAGTCAAGAATCAGATTTCACCAAACTTTTATCTGTAAGTTGCTATAACCGAGAGGTACATGTGTACAAAGTTTCAACGCGATAGTTCAAACCGTTATCAAAATATAGCCCTTTGAAGATTTTCGCAAAACGCCCCCTGGAGGCCAAACTAGGAAACCGACCGTGCTCAAAATCGAACTCGACCTAGATCTTAGGTCCATATATACAGCCACCAAAGACCAAAAAGATTCGTCAAAAAATAAAGGCGCTAGAGCGCTAACAAACCAAAAGTTTGCGGACGTACCGCCGTACGGACTGACGCACGACAGACCACCACTCATTGACCCCAACCACAGCTGAGCATAGCTGGCGTCAAGCTAGCCGCACATTCCTCATCCGCAATCAAGCCATCACGCACTTTCAAGCCGCACTTTTACCCGGTTAGGTACTCGAACTATGGAATTCTTGGTCTATCTAAAATGTGGAATGGTCAAGCTAGCCGCATATTCTAGCCGCACTTTTTTCGGGAAAAGCTATTGATTGAAAGAATTCGGGCGACCTCCGCTGGCAACTATTAAAGGGGAACTCCACCGACAGTATACTGGAAACAAAATCGTTACGTGCAAAACTTACTTTTTTAAAGGGACGACAAATAAAATCGAGTTGTTTCTTTGTGTAGTTAGTTGCGTGATGTAGAGGAGGGTACCCACTACCCAACGACACCCAGCTGTAGCCCAGGTCATCTCGAATTTTCTAGCAATTTCGGTCTCAATAAGTATACGGGTGTGGTCTTTTCCGCCCGACACTCACTATTTAAATGGAAATTACTTGATAAAATCGAGTTGTTTCTTCACACGANTTAAATGGAAATTACTTGATAAAATCGAGTTGTTTCTTTACACGATTAGTTGCGTGATGTAGAGGAGGGTACCCACTACCCAACGACACCCAGCTGTAGCCCAGGTCATCTCGAATTTTCTAGCAATTTCGGTCTCAATAAGTATACGGGTGTGGTCTTTTCCGCCCGACACTCACTATTTAAATGGAAATTACTTGATAAAATCGAGTTGTTTCTTTACACGATTAGTTGCGTGATGTAGAGGAGGGTACCCACTACCCAACGACACCCAGCTGTAGGCCAGGTCATCTCGAATTTTCTAGCAATTTCGGTCTCAATAAGTATACGGGTGTGGTCTTTTCCGCCCGACACTCACTATTTAAATGGAATTACTTGATAAAATCGAGTTGTTTCTTCCGGCCACAATTATTTTATTTGTTGATTTACGGATTTTTTTCCTGGCAACCTCTGACAGGAGGGAGGAAAATCAAAATAAAAATTTTTTTTTTCATTTTTTTCATTTGGTTTCCGTGGAAATCCTGACATGATAGTGCAAAATAAATAGTAATTATTTGATTATTTTTATTACATCTAACAGGCGGATATGAAAAAAATAAAAATGTACGAAAAGATAATAAAGTTCATGATCTGGCAAAATAATAAAGCATTTTTTTCCATTATTTTTTATTTTCATTGATAGGATAATTAGTTTGTGGGCGGAGGCAAAAAAATAATGCCATTTTTTCAATTATTTTTGTTTTCCAAAACCAGAAAAAAGAAGTCCGTAAAACAAGAAATAAAATAAGTGTCGCCTTACGTGCTGTATGTCGGCCTTTCTCATGCCGTCTCGAATTTCAATATAACTGAATACAGGATATTCCTCTAAAAGAGTGCAGCACCTGACGGGACACGCGTCATGACGTCCCGCACGTCACTTCATGATGGCTTGGGGCGAGACGAAAAAAAATCAGATTGTTTCACGACGTCATGATCGCTGAAACAACCGGATTTTTTTTCGAGTGACGTCATGACTTCAGAAATTATGTGCGGGACGTGATGACGCTGTCCCGTCAGGTGCTGCACTCTTAGAGGAATAGAGTCTAATTACCCTGGCAACAGTCGCGTCATCGAGTGATCGCGTCGCTTGATCCATTCCTATCATGAACAAACTTCTGCCGTCTCAAGATGGTTACGGTGTTTATTTACGAAATTATCGCTGAGATGTTCAGGTGAAATTGGTAAAGAATTGGGTGTTTTGACACAGACCAACGTGTTATACTGGTAGAATTCTCGAACCCATGCAGGAGCTGCTGCAATGTACTAGGCTATGGTGTAGTGGCTCGGGTCGCTCTGACTCGGGGTCAAAGGTCCAGGGTCGAATGCACTTATTAGTTACTTACATGTGCATGTACTAGTATCTCTTTAAAGCGCCACACTATGCATTAGGTTTATCATCTCACAGGGNGGGTATTTTGGGTGTTTGCGGTAAGAGAGGCGAGAATAGCTCGCTGTATTGGCAATGTCATATCTTATTCTGGTGATCAACATTACAATAAATTCACATAAGCAGGGGCCTAGGATATCCGACAGTAGTCGCTGCTTCGTAGAATTTGAAGGAAATAAATCATTTGACTCCAAAGATAATTGGAGACTAAAACACACGCATATTGATCGAAGAGAAAAATAAAGAATTTTAAGATGTTAGAACATCATGCCGAGTCATGAATGTAGGCCTACTGTGTCTAACTTTTGGGTGCCCATGTATTGTCATCACACCATGAGGACATGAAAAATGACTAAATATCACCAAAAACACGTGAAAAAAGATATTTGATACACCTGTAAGGTCGATCAGTGTTCCCCATATTTCTGTGTTTTTCTTATTGTTTCCCTCCTGACGGATTAAGCGGCAACTAACCCAACAATAACCATTCTAGGTCGTGTCTATTGTTGGGGAAACACTGAGCTACAGAAACACTCACCTATGTTACACCTGGTAATGAAAAAAAAATATTGTGGGAAAGAGACGCGTCGAAGGCGAGTTCGCGAATGCAGCTGTGTATCAGATCCAGGTCCTCTAGTATAGCATTTTCCCGCCAAAAAGATCGTCAATACCATGCGGCCGAAAGGCCGGTGGTCTGAAGTACATGTAAGATTCAAGTAAATATCTGTGTACTGGAAGGAAATTGGCAAACGAATTTGGTATGACTGGAGAGAGTACACTTTCTGGATTACAGCCAAACAAATTTTTGAAGAATGGAGGCAAAGGTTTGAGAGAACTGGACTTGGAAATACAACGGCCTAGATGGCATATCCATCAAAATATTGAACATTATTAAGCCATCTTTTGTTAGACTCGGGACCCAGTCGTTGTGTCGCTCCGGCCGTCGCACTCCACTCCACAAACGACTGGGAAAGCGGGCTGCAAAATCAGCGGCTAGCGTACCGACAACAACAACGGATGTGAATGAGTTCAGCCAATCAGAAACTGCGTCTTCAAGGGCCGTCGCCTGCTCTTTGCATGCAAGATGTCAAATCAGCTGATTATATACGCATGCGCAACGGCCCCTAAATGTTGACACTGCTGATCGCAACTTTCTTCGAGGTCAAGGACGGTACGGTATCCTGGTGCCTAATTCGATGCTGTGTGCGATAAGCAGTATACTTACGGATAAAAAAATATCCTGCTAGTGACTTTCAAGTTTCTAGACGGGCGAGAGGCTCTGGTAAATTTCATCAATAACAACCAATCAAAAGTGTGCCAGATTTCCCCTAGTAGATTGCTTTCGGGCAATTTCATTGGTCGAGATGGTCGTTGTGGTCGTCGGTACGCTAGCCGCTGATTTTGCAGCCTGCTTTCCCAGTCGTTTGTGGAGTGGAGTGCGGCGGCCGGAGCGACACATAACGACTGGGTCCCGAGTCTATCTTTTGTCAGCCATCTCACGGAGATGGTGAATCAAATGTTTGATACCAATACCTTTCCAGCATCAATGAAACATGCCAGGGTCTCTCCAATTTTCAAGAAAGAGGATCCTCTACTAAAGAAAAATTATAGACCACTCAGTATACTGCCTATTCTTTCGAAGGTCTTCGAGAGGGCCATGGTGGACCAGCTGGACGGCTACTTTCGGGAGCGTTTTCATCCTCTCCTCTCCGCCTACAGGAAGGGCTATAGCTGCCAATCAGCGCTAATTGCCTTGACGGAGGAATGGAGAAGCGCACTAGATGGTGGCCGCCATGTTGGTGCCATCCTTATGGACCTCTCGAAGGCCTTCGACTGTCTTCCCCACAATCTTTTGATCGAAAAGCTCAGGTGCTATGGTTTGTCTGACTCTCCTGTAACTTTGATGTCTAGCTACTTGTCGGATCGCAAACAGTGCGTGAAGATTGGCAGCTCTTATAGCCCACTGCACTACTCCCACTTAATAAGGGCGTACCACAGGGTTCAATCACAGGCCCTGTATTGTTCAACATTTTCATAAATGACATCTTTTGGTTCATTCAAGACTGTAAATTATATACTAATTATGCAGATGTAATTATGCAGATGACAACACAGTAACCTATGCAGATAGAAATTTTTGTAAGATGAAGCGGACTCTGGAAGATGAGGCATCTGCGCTGGTTGACTGGTTTGAGGTCAACCAGATGCAGGCGAACCCCGACAAATTTCAAGGTATCGGGGTCGGTAAAAAGACTCATGAACTGAAACCCACCTTCTGTCTCCGCGGCATCAATATTGACTGTACCGATAATGCCGGTGAAATTACTCGGCGTAAACATCGATCACCTACTAAAATTTGATGTTCACATATCTAATTTATGTTCTAAGGCAGCACGCCAGATTAACGTCATGAAACGCATCGGGAGATACCTACCTCTCTCATGTAGGAAGGTCATATACAGGTCCTGGACCTTCATTTGGTCAAATTTTAGTTTCTGCCCAGTTGTGTGGCACTTTTGCAGCCAGGCAAGCACGAGAAAGCTTGAAAATTTAAATTACAGAGCTTTAAAACTTGTGTATAATGACCATGAGAGTTCATATGAAACTCTGCTTGAGAGAGATTTCTCTGTACCCTTGCACATTCAGAGACAAAAACAAATTGCGGAGGAAGTGTACAGGGTCCTGCAGCGGGAATGTCCCCCTATCTTTGGGAAACCTTCCGGTTGCAGAACTCTGGTCACGACCTCCGCAATACTAACTGCCACTTGCCACGTTTCAAAACGGTGAAATATGGCAAGAACAGTCTGTCATATTATGGCGCTTCTTTATGGAATGATCTGCCAAATAACGTTAGGAAAGCAGAGAATTTTAAACAATTTAAATTGATGAAAGACTTCAAGGGTATATCATGTAAATGTGCAATGTGCAAGTGAATCTGTCGATACTAAGCCTAAATCTTGTGATATTTTGTTTTAAATCTCCAAACTCTTAATATGTCTAATTCTTAATTATGGTTTCCGATCTCAAGATCGGAAACCATATAGTGTTTGGTCGTGGTGTCTGTCTGTGTGTGTGTCTGTGTGTGTGTCTGTGTGTGTTTCTGTGTGTGTTTCTGTCTGTTCAGTCTGTCACACCTGTAACTTTGTTCCTGCAAGAGCTACAGACCTGGAAATGTGACCTACCCCCAGGTTTCATGACCTGAGCTACAAGATAAAATGAAAATTTCCAGTCTCCGATACCTGGTTCATGGTGAAATTGACATATCAAAAGTTGAGATTTTGTCTGTCACACTTTTGTTTCTTGAATAACTTGTCTCCGACGCCAGGTAGAGCACTAGCAACAAGTTCCTTCCCTATGTTTATGGCCCTTGGCAAGATACTGGCATCAACAAATTTATTCTCCAGTGTCAGCATCATAATGATATTGATATATCAAATTTGATATTTTGACATATCGGGAGATCTG
>NMRB01000469.1:229032-277759 GCA_002633025.1 Notospermus geniculatus
CGTTTGCGGGCGCGGAATGGGAGGCGGGCGCGGGTGCGAGTGAAACAGCTAATGGGAAATACGTTGGCTGTTTCACTCGCACCCGCGCCCGCCTCCCATTCCGCACCCGCAAACGCCTCGTGGAAAAGCAGCCTCACGAGACGTTTGCGGGCGCGGAATAGGAGGCGGACGCGGGTAGAAACGATCGATCCAACGTATTTCCCTTTAGCTATTTCACCCGCACCCGCGCCCGCCTCCCATTCCGCGCCCGCAAACGTCTCGTGGAAAAGCAGCCTAAGGCTGCTTTTCTCAGCGTCTGTTTCCCAGTGTGTTCCGAACAATAAGAACCACACAGAAAAACGGCCTCACTGAAAAACGTTACACCTGGTATGAATCGGACGCCAATGAACACCCTATTTTAGGACGGGGCAGGACGTTTTGAGAACTATTTCAGTGTGACAGGCCCTTAAAGCTACTGTCACACTTCCAAGTAGTTCTCAAAAGGTCCTGCCCCGTCCGAAAAAATTGTCACACGGGCTGGAACGTGTGTATAGTGGCTGATGTAAGATCCGGGGCAACTCTAGGAACGACAGAACGACAGTGTGTTGCGATGACTTTGCTTTGTATTCTATCTCTCTATCAAACTCTGTACACACATCGTCCGTGAATCTGCAAGTACAGATACAAAACCTTGTTCAAATATCTTGTTGCCTTATTAAACAACTATATTAAGAAATGTACCACCAATGTGGGCAATGACGAAAGAAAACTTGGATGGAGAACACAGAGACCTACAGAAATTACAGCAGGCAACGGTGCTGCCATCCAGGAGTGACAACCGACACCACAGAGCACATGGAGTGAGTCACGTGACCTGAAATATCAGGCCAGCGAGGGGGTTTCGAAAGTAGGTCACGCCCAGAAAAGTGCTACAAATACAATCACAACCAAACTTGGCCACCTTGTAGGCTAATACACCTTCCTAGCAACCTGGGGAGCACATGCCAGTGGCCAGACAAGGCCGCCAATGGCAATTTTAGGGAACAGAACGAGAGGGGGCCTGGGGCCTACACCACGCACAAGGCCCGTCCAGCATTCAAGCGGACAGAAATCATCAAACATCTTCATCACGGAAAGATTCTCTGGGCTAACTTGGCACACACAATGTACACATATTGATTTTATCATTCATTACTTGTTTCTAACCATTTACCTCTTTGAGTGCCTTATTTTTGCAATCTTTATGTGACAACTTGACCGGAAATACATCAACCACATTTACAATCAATGGCGAAAAGCACATGCGCCACCAGATGGCGCGATACCATCACTTCCGGATCCCTAAACTTAAAGGGGCGCTTGTCCAGCGCACCAACAGTGTGACTTTGGCCAAATAATGCCTCGAAGTTCTGGAGCACCTTTCCCGTCCAAGTCCGTCCATGAAGTTCGTGAAAAGACTGTAAAAGTTGCCACTATCCACTCCGTTGGGACACAGTTTAAGCCCGTTCGGCAACATTTTCAAGAACGTACTGAACTAGTTTGGTGTGATGGGTATAAAGGGCCTGACACATTGAAGTAGTTCTCAAAACGTCCTGCCCCGTCCTAAAAAATCGTAACGGGCTAGAACGTGTAACCCTTGGCCAAATAATACCTCGATCTTCTGGGGCACCCTTCCCGTCCGAGCCCGTTCATGAAGTTCGTAAAAAGACTGTAAAAAGTTGCCCAATCGTCTTTGACTCGGAAGCTTTCGGCAACCTTCGGGCAGCCATTGAAAGCACCTCGTCCGTATATAGCGGATTAAGTTCGACCACTATATGGTCGGTGAACAGGTCAGAAGTGATGCGGTTGTAGCGATGCGCATACTGGAAATAGTTCACATATAATTTTTTAGTTACCTTATGTTTGTTTGCACAAAATGAGTGATTTCGTAATGAATATCAATATAAAAACGTTTGAATGGTTAAATGTGCATTTCGCAACAATTTTTATTGAAAAATTCGTATGCATTAGGTGACTGTTTCTCCCTACCCACCTCGATCACGAAACAACAATGGCCGCCATAGCTTCACCACTCAAGAAGTTCAACGTGCTGTTATAGCGTGACTAACCCTTCATCAGGTAAGGTAAATGCTTCAACTCATTTTCCTATATGTAGCAACACTCACAATGCCTAATTGGTGACTTAGATCATTCAAATAGATAGATTTGAACAGTCTTGTCGAACTGATCTTCATCAAAGTAGTTCCCGGAGCAATATGGAGCTGTCCGATATACGTCAGAGTTACGATGCTGGTACAAATCGTTCTCTGACGTTCAGATTGAAAAGTTGCGACTACGTCTACTCCGCAGACAGTTTGAGCCCGTTCAGCAACATTTTCAAGAACGCACTGAGAAACAGCTCAGTGTGATTGGGGCGTTAAATACAGTAATGCTCCGAAGGCCTCACATCACGGAGGTATATGGGAAAGGCTCATACGCACGACGCGCAAGGTCTTATATGGCATTATGCGGGAGCAGAACATGAGAACTGATGAGGAGGGCTTGCAAACACTCTTCTGCGAAGTGGAGTCCGTGATAAACAGCAGGCCTTTGACGATGGCCTCGGATGATCCGAATGAACTAGGAGTATTGACGCCGAACCACCTGTTGATTATGGAAACTGAACCTCAGTTACCTCCGGGAGAATTCGTGAAACAGGACGCGTATGTTCGTCAACGATGGCGGCAAATCCAACACCTAGCAGGACAGTTTTGGAGCCGATGGAGACTGGAATATGTCGCTCTGTTACAACAGAGGCAAAAGTGGTTAGAGCCGCACCGTAATGTGGCAGTAGGAGATGTGGTGCTGATCACGGATGCGGTTCCTAGAAATCAGTGGATGATGGCGAGGGTCGTCGAAGTGAACAAGGATGAAAGGGGGTTGGTTCGTGTTGCGCGTTTGAAAACAAAGAACTCGGAATTAGTTCGTCCGATTACGAAACTGGTAACATTGCTAGAGGCGGAGTCCGTCTCGTCGTAGATGTTTTTGACATTCTTTGTGCGGATGTGTATGATGGGCGCATCTAGATATGATCTGAGTTTCGTCTGAGGATTTGAGTTTCGTTTTTTATGAGGATTCTAATTACTCCAAATGAGGCATTCGTCGTAATTAGGGGGGCTGGTATAAGAACCGTTGGTTATGATCTTTTGGAGTAGGCTGTACCTAGTGTTGTTGTTGTCGTTTTTGATACATGATACAAGAAATTGCGCTAATTACATCATAAATACATAGAATAGATATCCTCTCTTGTCTATTTATAAGAACCGTTGGTTATGATCTTTTGGAGTAGACTGTACCTAGTGTTGTTGTTGTCGTTTTGATACATGATACAAGAAATTGCGCTAATTTTGATGCAGGGGACCAAAGTGTCTTTTTTATGTCCTTACAGCTAGGTCCCGATTTTTTGAGGTATGTCAATGAATATGATGTTATGTACTGTCAATTGATGGCCTTTGCGACACTTAAGTACGTCAGGTTTGAAACTTATGAGGTCTTTGTGAAATGGGTAAATTGGCTAATTGATTCCTATTGCTGCATATAGGTGGCAGCACCGCCTTGTGTGTGGGGGCCGAAGACAGTCCTCCAGACGGACGTGGATGTGAGGTGGTGTAATAGGAGCTAAAGTCATTGAGTCAGAAATGGTTGTTATGACATTTCTTCATTTCTGTATTTTCAGTTTACGTGACACACGCAATAATTAATAAAAGGCTACGGCATATCTGATGGTTGCGTTACCTGGTGTTATACTATTTTTGATAATGTTATTCACTGGTCCATTTTATTTAGGCTACATTTAAAGCAAATGACTCGCGGGATGTTTTGATTCATTTGGGGCGCCATGACAGTTGCTCCTCAATATCAAACGCCGTTATGAGAAAAAGGCGAAAGAAGGATTTTAGTTAAATGGGAAATGCATTAGACAGCCAAACTTCGGAGGCGCATTGTGCAAAATCTGCCGCTTCAAAATCAATGTGAATTGTACAAAATGTACATTTTGACCGACTGAATTTGAAAATGTCATTTTCCATTTTAACAAATTTTTAATGGAACCTCGTCACATTCGCATATTTGCACAGGTTTTTCATATGACTGGAGCACGGCTTTGCCTGGAGGCTAGATTCACTCGCTATATGGGTGGTCCCCTCAAAAAGTCAAAACAAACCCCGCGAGCCATTTGCTTTATTTAATACGTAAAACCAATGCGGCGTGGTCAAGTGTTTGGGGAAAAGGCGAGGCCTATCAGGAAGAGACTCTGAACAATGCGTCATTTTCCTCGACTATGCCTGTCAACTTGACATTTTATCAAACAGGCCAAGCTCATTAAAACATAATTATTGGTCGTTAATGAGGGAATGCTCATAGAGACAGGAAGCCGCCCATTGAGACGACTGGTTTCTCTGTTAACTCGTTATGTGACTGTCGTGACTAGTCCATGAACCGGACTGAGTCCGTGAACTCTTTTGTCGTCGCTTGTCATGTTACAGTGTGGTGAAAATATGGCATCAACATCGGAGGGTATCGAACAAGGATGAAGATGAGGAGTTTGTGACAGGATACGGAAAATGATTGGATACTAGCAATATCAAAATATCAGGTAGGACATGCCATCCACAGGGACGGATCCAGGACTTGGGAAAAGATCAGGGGACGCCCGGTGCTAGAAACATTGAAATTTGTGTGAAATTCCAGTCACCAGTCTCCAGTCCTTGAGCCGGACCACTCCGTCCGTCAGCTCTTTGGTCGTCGCTTGCCACGTTGCAGTGTGGTGAAAATATGGCATCGACATCGGAGGGTATCGAATAAGGATAAAGATCTGGGCCCGTATGCATAAAGGAGGTGGTAACTATACCCTGGTTTAGCCTATTCTGAGAATTGTTATTCTTCTCTCCCCGGTTTAGAAAATTCGGTATGCATAAAACAAAGTATAACAATTCTGTGTATAACTAAACTGAGTTTAAGCTTATTCCACAGTGTAGCGTTAATATTCCACGGTATTTGTGTGCAAAGCCTGCAGGAAATCTATTATTAGATTGTCACGAGTTCTAAGGTCACGTAGACTCATTAAGTTTGGGAGGTCCTCATGACGCACGCTAGAGCCAAAGAAGTGAACAAAGGAAGACAAGTACACGGATATTTTGAACAAGACTGGTGTAACCGTAGCTTATGCATCACTTCCACTTTTACGACCAGCCAAAACGATCTGTCATGTCTGTGCTCCGACTTGTGACTGGCTGACGTAATTACGTCCATTTGGAGTTTCCCCGGTACCTGCCGAGAAGAACCTAATAGGTTTAATCCAAATCTGATAACGTTTTGAAGATAGGCTAATATACCCAACTTTGCCCCCACACAGCTCTGAATGGCATCTAATTTTGTTAAATAAATGTATGATTTGGTTGAATACTTCGTCGGTGTGTCATCATTAATTGTCTATTTTAAGCAGAATGCTCATTACCGTACGTGTAAACTCATTCATTGGACCATAGGACACACCAAAAGGGTGTTTACTGCGTCGAGCACTTCTAAACGAAGTTCACGTTTGAAATGGAAAGAATGCCTATGTTATTTCCTGCCATATCGTGACATACGACTGTCTTTCATCTTTTGTAATTCATTTGTATATTTTCGTTATTCTCAGGTCAACTGCACGAAGCTTGGAAACGCCCACGCCCCAACGCTCCGATAACTCCAATCATCAGGTTTACTTCCTCTAATTTGGAATAGTAGGCCAATATTATTGGTGAGGAGTACTGTGACCAGCCATGCCAGCAGCGATTGAGACAGCATACACGCATAAGTTTATGCGCTTCCACTACAAAAAAAGCCGGTATTTGTCCGCTCTTGTTCTGCTTCCAATACAGAATTGCCGGGTTTAATAAGTCCGGTTCTATTAAGTGCGGATCTATTTAGTTCGGACAGCATAAGTTGCGCTTCCACTACAAAAAAGCCGGTATTTGTCCGCTCTTATTCTGCTTCCATTACAGAATTGCCGGGTTTAATAAGTCCGGTTCTATTAAGTGCGGATGTACATTGTATTTAGTTCGGATAGCATAGCCGATCATACTCCGAATCTAGATGCGGATAAATTTTGTAGTGGAATGGCAATAACACCGGATCTATTTGTAGTATTATGCTCGGCTACAGGTGGCTCCACGGTCGCTTGCGACTGCGCATGACCTATCCAAACTAAATAGATCCGCACTTAATAGAACCGGACTTATTAAACCCGGCAATTCTGTAATGGAAGCAGAACAAGAGCGGACAAATACCGGCTTTTTTGTAGTGGAAGCGCAACTATAGACCTACACGCGGTCCGAATGATAGCACACTGA
Organism: Notospermus geniculatus; assembly: GCA_002633025.1. Lineage (NCBI taxonomy): Eukaryota > Metazoa > Nemertea > Pilidiophora > Heteronemertea > Lineidae > Notospermus > Notospermus geniculatus. Next base: position 235,383 of record NMRB01000469.1, read on the forward strand.
CGCTTGACCAGCTCTGATATACAATGTGGGGCCTACAGTCACTGGACCGAAGTCTTGCATGGCCCGAAAATTGACGGGAAATGTCGTTTCCTTCAGTGAGAAAGTATTATTATCTTCAGAGAATAGATAATGCGAAAAGAACATATCAAAATATGAAGGGAATTTGAAAAAAGATAAATATTCTTCATCCCCCGCATGCTTTGAGATAATAGGGAGGATTAGAAATCACACGATAAACGTAAACGTCAACGTTAATTTTTGTGCGGAAAATGCAATATAAAATCCGGTGAAGTTTACGTTTATCGTTTGATTTCTAAACCTCCCTAATGTATGCAGATTTGTGACATGGGACGGTTCAGTATTTATCGTTTGCTAAAAATAAAGCCCTTAGCGATGACACGTTGTGTCGTCCACCGCGTCTTGCACCGACTTACCGGGAACATACGCCCGACACCCCTAAGACACATCCCCACGAGCTACCGCCACCGCGAACCGACGCTCAGCGACCGCTGCAAGGTGTTTTTTCAAGTCGACGAAATATGTTAAAAGACGGGAAAATATTTGAGGAGACTATCTCGCACTTTGAATGCTTTGGAACTAATTGAGCGGCGAGTTCAACATCTGATGGTCCTTGGTCCGTGAGTGTGGACGGGGTCCTACCCTGAAGGAGAAAGACGCTATTAAAATCTCGCTTGCACTTTCTCTCACATTCCTTGACCATTATCGTTGTCAAGTTGCCGCTAGAGAATTCCTCTCTGTTATCTTTGTAAGTTCATCATCTGATCACTTTCGGTTCGGACGAGTGGAAATGTGCCTGCCTGGCCGGCTGTTTGTAATACTAGTGTCCCACTGGCGACTTTTTCCCACGACAAGGGGCGAATCTGAAGTCTGCGACATTCCCTCGACAAGCTGCGATATTTAGCATTAATGTGTTTCGCATAGGATCATGGAGCCAGAGAATCACCGCGAACATAGACGACAGTCCACGAAGAGGTACGATTTTTTCATTCGTCCCTTGTCGCAGGCCAAAATTCGCCAGTGGGACACTACTATTACGACTCCCTCGCTATGGTGCTGTACGTACTATGGACATTCGTCTGGCGAATNTTTGCCTCGCTGAGGTCTTCGGGCTTCCTGAAGGTGATAACAACTGTTGATTTAATCACTTGTTTTTAGATAATTAAAAGAGGGTTATTTGAGAATTAATTAATTAATAATTAATTTATAGTGAAAAGTAGACAAGTGCTTCAGTCATCAGTGACATTTGCCTCGCTGAGGTCTTCGGGCTTCCTGAAGGTGATAAACAACTGTTGATTTAATCACTTGTTTTTACATGTAGATAATTATAAAAGAGGGTTATTTGAGAATTAATTAATTAATAAGTAATTTATAATGAAAAGTAGACAAGTGCTTCAGTCATCAGTGAATTTGCCTCGCTGAGGTCTTCGGGCTTCCTGAAGGTGATAACAACTGTTGATTAAATCACTTGTTTTTAGATAATTAAAAGAGGGTTATTTGAGAATTAATTAATTAATAATTAATTTATAATGAAAAGTAGACAAGTGCTTCAGTCATCAGTGACATTTGCCTCGCTGAGGTCTTCGGGCTTCCTGAAGGTGACAACAACTGTTGATTTAATCACTTGTTTTTAGATAATTAAAAGAGGGTTATTTGAGAATTAATTAATTAATAATTAATTTATAATGAAAAGTAGACAAGTGCTTCAGTCATCAGTGACCTTTGCCTCGCTGAGGTCTTCAGGCTTCCTGAAGGTGATAACAACTGTTGATTTAATCACTTGTTTTTAGATAATTAAAAGAGGGTTATTTGAGAATTAATTAATTAATAATTAATTTATAATGAAAAGTAGACAAGTGCTTCAGTCATCAGTGACATTTGCCTCGCTGAGGTCTTCAGGCTTCCTGAAGGTGATAACAACTGTTGATTTAATCACTTGTTTTTTTAGATAATTAAAAGAGGGTTATTTGAGAATTAATTAATAATTAATTTATAATGAAAAGTAGACAAGTGCTTCAGTCATCAGTGACCTTTGCCTCGCTGAGGTCTTCGGGTTCCTGAAGGTGATAACAACTGTTGATTTAATCACTAGTTTTTTAGATAATTATAAAAGAGGGTCAATTGAGAATTAATTAATTAATAATGAAAAGTACATGTAGACAAGTGCTTCAGTCATCAGTGACCTTAGCCTCGCTGAGGTCTTCGGGCTTCCTGAAGGTGATAACAACTGTTGATTTGCTTGTGAATAATGAGACTCGGTAGGCAGGAACACATCCGAAAATAAAATATAGATAAAAACATAAGTGCTTTTTCCACCATTTACATTGTTTTGCCACCGGCCTTCCTATACTGTATTACAACTCTGGGTGAAAATCGTAGACCAAATGGTTGCTTTTAAAATTATAGGTGAGAAAAACGTACCAAATACCACACCACCAGTCCGAAGTTGCAGTAAGGCTGAGAGGAATACGCGATACAGATTAAACAAAAGGAAGGTTGAAGAGAAAGGTCGACAGCTTCTCGTAGAAAGGCGAATGGCTTGATACAGTTTCATCCCGTAAGTTAATCAAAATTATTTTAGCTGTCCCCCAGTTAAATATAATGGCGTCCATGACTGTCTATGACAACAGTTCATGATATCAATCTTTCTGCTTGGGAATTCCATCTGACACTGTGCGAGACGTTCACTGTACATTCTCATGTTTTTTTTCACTGCAGATTGGAAGTGACGTGGCTGCATTCGCGAAAAATGTTGACTCCAACAAATACACACAACCGTTCATCCTAGGACCAAGGAATCGAAGAAATCCGGCTGAGTTTCTCTTGGTGTGCGAATTCAAGGCTATTCCAATAGGACCATCAATTGTTCTGGCTTTTGACAAGCTGTTTCAGTTGCATTATGTGTTGAATGTGCATTTTGCGAAACCCCTTCAGCAGTTTTTCGCCTTTTTCCAACATTATACATATTATGACGTAATTGACCAACCCAAATCATCGCAGGTTAGAAATATCGCTAGGCCTAGCGATATTCTGCGCATTGCCTAAATGCCAGCAAAATTTTAATCGACCAAAAAATTGGCCGTCACTAGTAGATGTACAATGTATAATCATCGAATAAACTAGGTAAATTTTATATCTTAATTCCATGTTACGGTACACAATCTGAGAGGAACCATGATACGACCCGTCTGCACTCTGGATAGAAAGATGCTCCCGACATTGTATAATTGGGACATCCTGTACACACCGGTATTCTTTGGCATTCCTTAAAACTCCTCTGGTTAGTCGAAGATGTAGGTTTTGCGTTGTGAGTTTTGTGAATTTTGAAGCCTCGTTTTGAATTTCGAACCAACTTGTTTCTCAGGTTACTCATGTATTACAGATTTAATACAGATTTAAAATTTCACACGAAATATTGGGTTCGTGTTGATGCTTTCTTGCCGGAGGGATATGCCGTCTGAATGACGGGATTGAGTTGAGACACTGAGAGGAACCATGATACGACCGTCTGCACTCTGGATAGAAAGATGCTCCCGACGTTGTATAATTGGGACATCCTGTACACACCAGTATTCTTTGGCATTCCTCAAAAGTCCTCTAGTCGAATTATGTAGGTTTTGCGTTGTGAGTTTTGTGAAGGTTGAAGCCTCGTTTTGAATTTCGAACCAAATTGTTTCTCAGGTTACTCATGTATTGTGTCACGTGTCTTTATTTTTGTGTTAAACATGATTTGCGTCCTTTAATACAGATTTTAAATTACACAAGAAATATTGGGTTCGTGTTGATGCTTTCTTGCCGGAGGGATATGCCGTCTGAATGACGGGATTGAGGCGTGCACAAAAAGGATATCGCCTCGTAAGTGGCATCCCTAAGTAGACTCTACTCAGGGATGCCACTTAGGAGGCGATATCCTGACTGTATGGATTTCCCATAGGCTACATTCGCTCTTTTGGAGCTGGACATTCGCTCTTTAAAAGAGCTAAGAGTTGGCTCTCTGAACGATCGGAACCGTAATGAAACGAGCGAACCGTAATGAAAGGAAGGAGTGAAATATGACGCAAACGAGCGATTTTTCGCTCTCAAAAGAGCCAATAATGACGCACCAAAAGAGCGGATTTTCGCACTTTAAACGATCGAATCAGTTCGCTCTTTTGAAAGAGCGATATTCGCTCCGTAAGGAGCAATCCCTAACTTCGATCTGAAGAAGAGCGAGAATTCGCTCTTAAAGATCGAATATTCACTCTTTGGAATTAAGAGAGTAAATAAGAGGTGTCCTGATGACAGAGGTCATTTCCTCTGACCGGGTTGTCCTCAATTGAGAGGTGTCCTGAATACTGAGAAGTCAAAATGAATACAAAGACCTGTTTTGGACTGAATTTTGGTGTCCTTTATAGAGAGGTATCCTTCTGGCAGTTAGTGACCTGTAAAGCCAGGCGCACACTGCCCTTGCGGCCTGCAATTTTTGACCGGCGTGGTTTACAAATGACGCCGTCCTGGATATGGTTGCGTCTTGGTGTGCAGTTGAAATTGCCAGGATATCGATCGATACAGCAAGATATTCTGGAACTATCCAGAAATAGCCGACAATGACATCATTTTGCGCTCACGTATAGTTATTCTGAAATCATGTGACGCCAGGAAGGGACTACTTCATTGGTCAACTACCCCAAGATACGGCGGGAGGTGCCAGTGAACGTACCACACACTCCTTGCGGTGGAGGACGCCGGCAAATCTGACGCCAACAAATATCAAATCAGTTTGATTTCTGTGATCATGGTTGTGCCACGGACTGCCGGCAAAAAATCGTTGGGATGTGGTTACGGCGTTCTCCGCACACCAACACTTGCGGCACTGTGATTCGTGACGCCGGTCAAAAATCACCTGCCATAAGGGCAGTGTGTGCCTGGCTTTAGGGAGGTTCCAGTGTGCATCAATTTCCACCGATGTCATCCAAATCTCAAAGCTGATGGTAAAATGCTAGGTGCTCGTAGGCAGCTTCCAGTTCTGCTGATAGGAGCAATCTCAAATTCTGAGTTCTCTTTGCGACTCCCTGTAGAAACATTTACATCACATTGAAACCACATATTTGGGAAATCACTCAGCAAAATAGCTCAGTGTGAACCAATTTCATTCCATTTGTTGTGTGATTGAATTCTAAAATTACGGTATCTTTTTGCGCTATTTTCCTCATTGAAAATAGGGCTAAGTGTCTCTCACTGAGTAAGTAACCTCAATAGTAGTTGTGTGAATGATCTTCAAGCCATAACCATGGAATAATTTCATCATTCACAATCACTGAGCATTCATATTTGCTCTTTTGCCCCGAGCTACCATTACCATAACTAAATGGTACATTTTTATACGAACAATTAATGATGGGATTTCATTGTGAAGTTGGTCAATTATATTCTTACAGATTGTTGGTGCTGTATTATGGCTGTGAATATGCCTGTACATGTTTTTCTTTCGTGAAACTTTTCAATGGCGTGATTTTTTCGTGATCGTGCCTGCTCTTTGGAGATACACGATGAAAAGTGCCTGTGCTCAGTGTTATATCGAGGCCATTTTAGAGTGGCGCCACCCTTGCCCCTAAAGGGGGCGCCACTGTGCCCTTTTTAACCCCCTTGGGCGCCATGCCCCTAAAAAAATTTTTTTTTAGGTTTTAGTACCCCCAGACCCTCTGTCATGGTCCCTTTTGGTCATATCACCTTAGAAACTGGCTTAAATTGGCTGTTGACTGGAGTAGGGACCTTTTTAAATGACAAGCTTCTCAAATTCCATTAGTAGAAATGCCGTGAATGAAAAGTGCCCTTTTCTTGGTTGAAGTGCCCTTTTCACAAAGTTTGCACCGTGCCCTTCTGATATCCTAGATATACATGTACACTGGTGCTGTAGTGACGAAAAGTGCCTGTGACAAATTTACACTTGCCCTGATGTCGTCTCCTTCAGGCATTGATTTCTGCAGCGCGTACCTGGAACCCTGTGACCATGGTTGTCCCAAGAAGTCACGTGATGCTCTTATATGGTAATTTCATCCGTTCTGACTTTGCTGAATGACCATCAGCCGCGGGGAGAGAGGGCAGACCGTTCCTGAAGTGCTGAACGATGAATCACTGTTGGTAGAAAACAAATGTATTGGGCTCTGTCATTGTGGTTCTGTTTCTTGAGCCAAGTTATGGTGGAACAATGCTGACACACTTGTAACAATATGATATGAGCTGATCTTGCATGGAGGGAGAGATAACGTGTGTTATTCTTGGTCAAACTGTGAGGATATAAGGCAGATGAACGGAAGATGATCGCCTGTAAACTCCCTACGCAGTTGTGAGTCGCGCCCCTTCGGTTTACTCGCTCTCCACAACTGCTTTACTTCGTAAAATTCTCCGCCTTTGGTCAACAGATGGCGCTGAGGGAGCAACCAATGAGAGCACCGAGCAACCGGTAACCAAGCTGGCCTGAGACACTTTTTCATTGGCCGAGCGGTTTGTAGCCATGGTAGCACAAGAACATCCGTTGCCAACGGGCCAAAAGTTCTGAAAGCAGCGTGCTGATAGGCTGTAAAATTCACGCCAGGCCCTGATGCCATCTGTTGACCAAACACGGCGAATTTTACAAAGTTAAGCACTAGTTGTGGAGAGCGGGTAAACCGAAGGGGGCGCAGTACACAACTGCGTAGGGAGTTGACACACAAAATGATAAATATCAAGAAGTCAACTTCCAGAACGAATTTTCGACCCCATCCGGGTTCTTCCTCAGGCACTTTTCAGTTGGAGAGTCTGTCCAACTGAAAAGTGCCTGAGAAAGAACCGGGTTGGGGTCGAAAATTCATTCTGGAAGTTGACTTCTTGATATTTTTCATTATCTCCTGGTGTCATGTCAGTACGTTGAGGCTCATTTTCCGTGCGACTTAACACTGGTTTTGTAGCAGAGTCAATTTGGAGTCAACATGAGAGTAGCCTATTTCCATTCACACAGTGGTGTCCATGAATATCGATATTAAAATATTATTAGGTTTTATTAATGGAAGAGAAAAAGCCTGCTGATGTTGGATATCTGCAAGTTCCAATAAGCAATACAGCTGTTTTTGCCCCAAGTACCAGATGTTTTATCACCCCAGGATGTGTGTGTCAGATGGTCTCTACTCATTACGGTCATGACATTTATCATTGGATGGTCTCACTTCATCGTATTGATGGCCCAGGTGGTTTAGTTGGAATTATGTTGGCAACAATCAATATTCAAAACCCATCTTGTCATTCTCCAGCTGTTTGTTTCACGTTGTAACATTGGCATATCCTGTTGTGTTTCTATTTCTAGGCCTAGCCAGTGTGTTTGTCTCATGCTTTGGGCTTTGAAACCTACAACACCCTTTCTACCAACTTCACCTCCTGTTACGTTGAAGAGCAGAATACACAGACCGTTGTTGTAGTTGTCCACTAGGTGGCAGCATCTTCCACAGGCACACAGTTGGAAGCAAGTCAGTTTCTGGTTCATTTGAACACGAGTGCAGAACAATTTGTTCAACTTGACCTATGTAAACATGACATGGCTGCCGTGCACTTAAACCAACTGCAAAATCTAACAAATCTTTTCCCTCCATTTACGTCCTGTCCTTCAATTTTCAGACAATTAAAGATCTTAATGAATCTGCCACATTTCTTATTAATTATACTCAATTACAACACATTTTATTAATTGTCCTCTCCACATTCCTCTTTCAGGGTCAGCCTGTTGTTTCTTGACGAGATCCCAAGTTTTGTTGCCAGTTTGCTGTTTGCTGTTCACCCAGTCCACGTGGAAGCTGTAAGTTGAAAACCATCTTGAATCGTCAAGGGTTCATATCGCTATGCCTTCGGACTAGACTCCAACTATAGTCATGTACCATAAATTGCGGACCATGTTTACATGGCATCATGATGTCGCAATGCATCAGCATGTGTTGGATGCACGACGACGTCATGTCACTCGTAATGGGTCGCAAAATTTGGTAGGCCTACATATCTTATAGTGGTGCGGTGTCCGAAGGCGAAGTGACCATTGACCTTGATATTTCAAAATGTGCAAAACATGAATATGTGACCTGTCACAGAAAAACCCGTATTAAGTCGCACAAGATATGAACCAGGATGAACCAAAATAAATACAGGAGATGAAGGAAGAAATGTAATCACCTAGATTTTACAAAAGACAGACAATAAGCCTATAGGACTACTGAAATTGAAAAACGTTGGTCCAACCTGCCAACTTCAGAGCGACTTTTAAGTCGTTAAAACACTGGTTTTGCAGTGATAGTATACATGAAGTCCAAATTTTCGCAAATTTTTGACTCCAACCAGGGTCTTCCTCAGGCACTTCCTTGTAGGGATCCCAGAAGTGAACTTCACTTCTGGGATCTCTACTAGAAAGTGCTCTACAGTACAGGTCACAATTAACATCCCTAAATTTGCGTAAGTTACGCGTAACTTACACAACAACTCACGAGCTATGTTACACGTAACTTACGAGGTGAGTTACGTGAATTTCGCTAGCTATGCAGTGATTTACGAGGCGAGTTACGCGAAACCAAAGCTGTGAGTTACGCGTAAGTTACAAGTAACTTGCGCGAAGCCGTTGGGATGCCAATTGTGACCTGTACTGTATGTTGGATATCGGTTTTGCAGTGACAGGTTATATGGCAGATGGTCAAAATCTGCAGAGATATCTCGCACATTCACCTCTCCTGGCAGTAGTTTAGACCCTCCGACAGTTATCACCTCACAGAGACAAGAAAACCCTTGGATATCCTTGCAATATTCTTGGAATAGAATCTGCTTCAACAAAGCAGTATCTCTCAGAAAATGAGATATAAATTTACTATGAGTTGATCTCACCCACTCTTCTGTAAGCCTTCTATCCTTACGTGATAAAAACCAGGCAAACATTTTATATACTTCCACTGAGCAAACAATTTATATACTTGTATCTCCTTGGCAATTGCCTCTCATGTTACAAAGACTTCCGCAATCAAGGAGCTACAAGATCAGATGGAGATCTAGCGTGTGTATAGCATCTCTTGAGTTCCCGTTGGTCCATTGGGTAATGAATCTGTTGGATGGCTGGAGCTCAGATTGCGATGGTACCTTGATAAAGATTGTTATAAATGTGCTGGATTAACTCTCCGATATTCTGTGGCAGTAGGCACTCAATTTACACAGATGTTATTGTGTGACTGTCTGGGTTCTTTAACCCGTTAACTGGGTAGGACGTCATATTACGTCATTACAAAATCCGGGGAACCCCCGAAAACACCCGAGGATCTCAGCTTGCGTACGGCATAATGGTACGCCTTGCAAGGAAATGGCGTTTCACAGTGCGTAGGACGTTATATCACGTCCTGAACCTTATGTGTCAAGAACTTTTTTTTTGGAAAAATTTTTTCTAAGAAAGAGAATTTTTTTCAAAAATTAATTACACAGTTAACGGTTTGAAGAGTTGATCGGGGGTTGAGCCAGCAGCACACCAGGTGATCGCAGGCGAACAAAATCGGCTGTTGACACCAGGTATCACCAATGCGTGGCCACCAATCTTCTCGCCAACGATGATCAAACAATATCAAAACCAATATTGCCTAGTCTGCGGTGACTGTCGAGACGATCGGTGGCAATTAGATTGCTTGCGGTATTGCCTGGTGTGTGCTGGCTTTTAATGAAGTCATTTGTGTTTTGCGGGACGCTCCCCTGCATTGATGTTGGGTAGCGAGAGTCACAGTGCGTGTTGGTAACCCCAGATAACGTCAGGATCAAGAATGTATCTGAGAAAAATGGCAACGTTTCGAAGTTCAGAAGTCTGTGCCTTTAGGCTCTAATGGGTTAAACTAGTAGAGCTGCTTGAAGTATATCTCTCAGATGTAGACAATCGCCCCCACTCTCAGGATGTTTAAAGAGGATTAGCAGCTTTGATATTTATGTGGTATCGACTGCCTCAGGATGGGCAAAAAGAGATCAGCATTTTGTCCGAGGGCACAATCGATAAGTCTATGTAAACATGAGTTATTTACTGAAAAGCATCAAGCAAGTGTCTATCAATAAATAATCCCCGCTTGGGGTTTGTCAGGAATCAGTCGACCGTGAATGACAGATCAGAAATTGTGCAGGGCTGGTTTGTTAAAATAGGCTGCGGGAGGAAGGAGCAGTGTAGCAGACTGGTGGGTGGTAAATTGAAGTTGAGAGCCGAGGTTTAACCCTTTCACTGCCATGGGCGACGATCGTCGCCCCCTCTAGTGCCTGCCGTAGGCGACCATCGTCGCCCTATGCAGAAAGCCTGTTCAGTTAGTTTGGCTATTCATAGATGGTGCCCCAATCGAAATTACAGAAATTCCCCTGAGACTGCCATAGGCGACCACTGACACTCTCTATGCAGAAGGTATGTTTAGTTAGTTTGGCCATTCATAGACGGCACCCCAATCGTAATTAGGGGATTTTCCGTGCACGGAAAACCGTATACACGGCAGTGTAGCGTACAACTTATCTGGGAAACTCGGCAGTGAAAGGGTTAAAGGAACACATAACTTCTGAAATCTTATTCTGTTGGTAAAGGCGCTGGTCCTCACGAGTTTTCTTGTGCGAGCTGGCTTTCTATGGGCAATCGACCATAGAAAGCTATGGGTAGTTATTTGTGTCATTGGTCTTAGTGCAAATCGTGAGGACACCAGCAATTTTGCCTGTTTAGAGCAAACTCGCACAAGAAAAGTCACATCGTGAAGCACTGCCTTTAGTTCCTTCCTCTCCTTCCAGGTGACAGGTGTAGTTGGCCGGGCCGAACTTCTATCCTCCATCTTCGGTCTTGGGGCGTTCCTATGTTATGCGCAGTCCAGCAAGCGAGGAGCAGGGTTGGGTAAGTGTGGATAATATGATACAGTGACTGATCCAGAAATTTTCATCGAATTTCTTGCAATATCAAAAATACAGCACAAAAAATGACACAAAAAATGACAAGTATAAGTAAAGTCGTCTCCGAATTTTGCAAATTTTCGACCCCAACCGGGGTCTTCCTCAGGCACTTTCTAGTAGAGGTCCCAGAAGAAGACTTCTGGGATCTCTACTAGAAAGTGCCTGAGGAAGACCCCGGTTGGGGTCGAAAATTTGTGAATTTCATGGAGTTAGTGTTACAGGAAGCTTAAGGCTTTTGTTGATTTTCATCCAAACGACATCCCTTCAAATGGATGAGCAGATGACATTCTCTAGCAGACGTTGCGTTTTCCATCCTCTTGTGAAATGACTGAACAGTCATAATCACTTAATATTCCTCTGAGGTCAGAACAATAACATTTATAACAACTTCATATCAATCAATCACCTATTCCCATCTGTCCTTCATCTCACTTTATTTTCATCCCATTTCATTGGCGACTTTCCAGACTGTCGGAAGTTACTCATGGCGTTTATCCTCGTAACTATGGCGACGTTGTGTAAGGAGACAGGCATCACAATCGTAGGCGTCTGCTGCGTGTATGAAATCTTTATAGCTCAAAAGGTAAGATTTCACTTCATTAATTCGCTATTCAGCGAGTCAACTTTCATAAAAACAAGTCATGTGTCTTTCATTTGTGATGCTCTACAAAAAAACGTTATTTTTTCCAATATTCCAAACGCCTTCATTTTTATTAGCATTTTCCCTTTGAATGTTGTCTTTAATAAATCCCAGTGGGTGAAATTTCATCAAGAAATGTCTCCAAACCGTTTGATGTGCTTTGCCAAAAAGAAGTCACAAATGTTTTTTTTCGTTTTTCAACATTCTGTGGTGACAAATCATGTCACGGTTCTGCTTGTATTCAATCTTTTAAAATTACGTCTTGAAATCCCCAAAGATTCAAACATCGTTTGAAGTTTCTTTATTGCCGTGTAATCTGATGTGACGGCCAGGTCTCGGAGGACGGAACTAAAGAAAATGATACTGTTCAACGTCGATCAGAATCTTAATAGATTTTTGATTAGTTTAACCCTTTTAGTATCGGGCATCTTATGCCACCGCTGTGTGGGGTGTTCATTGCCTACCGCTCTCACAACAAATGTCGTCTGCTTCATCATGTTAAAGATAATGTATCACGGGTATTTTCACAGGCCACGAAAATCATTGTTTGTTTACATTTTTAGCTCACCGGGGTGAGCTATTACGATGGGGAAGCGTCCGTCGTCCGGCGTCGTCCGTCGTCGTCCGTCGTCGTCGTCGTCGTGTTCCGTTAGCAGGGCACGTTTCGTAACCGCTGGGGCTATGGATCTGAAACTTGGTACATACATAGCCCTAGGTCGCATGACCCATGACACCAAGTTTCGGTCCGATTCGATTGTTGGCTTGGCCACCAGGTGGCCAAAACCAAAAACACAAAAAGTGCAATAACTCCTGAACTAATAACTGGATCATCTCCAAATTTTTATCATAGGTGTATCTAATGAGGATACATGACATATGTAACGAGTTTTTGATTTGACCTACTTTTCAAGGTCACAGAGGTCAAAGTTTGACAAAAGTGACGAACCTCTCACAGTTTGTTATTATTTCACCGAGCGACTTCATATTTTGCATAAACATGCATTGGAGGGGTACCTTCAAAAATACCAAGTTTCGGCCCGATTGGACATCCAGTATGGCCGCCAGGTGGCGTAACCTGAAAATCAAGTAAGTGCTATTACTCAGGAACGACTTGACGCAGAGGGCTCAAATTTGATATTTACCTCCATCTAGATGACCTTTACATGCACGTCAAATTTCAGCCTGATTTGACTTCAAACATGGCCACCAGGTGGCGTAACCCAAAAATCATCAAAGTGCTGTAACTCAGGAACGCTTTAACCCAAAGCGCTCCAATGTGCTATGTGGGCCCCTGCAGATGACCTTTATGACCATGTGAAGTTTCGGCCCGATCGGACATCCAATATGGCCACCAGGTGGCGTAACCCGAAAATCATCAAAGTGGTGTAACTCAGGAACGACCTGACCCAAAGCACTCCAATGTGCTATGCGGTCCCCTGCAGATGACCTTTATGTGCATGTGAAGTTCCGGCCCGATCGAACATACAATATGGCGCCAGGTGGCATAACCCAAAAATCATCAAAGTCCTACCTGGGAGTGACCGAGATTGCTCATAACACTGATATGTACCTCCCTCTGTCATTAGACTATTATGTCCAACCCGGTGAGCACATGGTCCATGGACCATTTCATGTTGGTTTGTGTCCAGTCTTTCCTTGTCTTATGATTAAAGCGAATTGATATCGAAAAAAATTGATTTAGAAATAGAATTTGAAAGGGGACAAATTTTCGGGAAAAAATGTAAACAAACTTCTCCAGAATGTCAACAAAGAAATGTTTGTGCATTCTGATTGGCTGAAATTTTGTGTTTACAAACACCAGCCAAATGTAAATAAAATCCGCTATCAATTAGCTTTAATTTGTTGGTGACATGCCCGCTAGAAATTCTTTTGATACCGAAAGTATTCAATTTGGTGGGCTGCCATGGCCCAAAAGTCCAAAATAACATGATGTTCATGTAAACATCCATGTTTGCAAACATTGAATGTAAACAATGAAGTCACAAAACATTACCGGTATCTTTAACTTCACAAATTGAAATTGACGTAAGTTTCTTTGATTTCAGAAAAACGCAGAAGATGTTTTACACGTACTAATGAGCTTTATACGAGGGACACCGTTAGTGCCGCCATGGTTACGAGAAGCTGTCCTCCGCGGTAGTTTCCTCGTCTTTAGTACAATTGGTCTCTTGATGATGAGGCTCAAAGTCCAAGGAGTACAGCTCCCACAGTTTACAAAGTAAGTAAGGAATTTCACCACCAGTGGTTGAAATTGGCATGATTTAGAATATAAATTTTCAAACCTGGTCTTTGATAGTTGCTTTTCAACCTTTCATTGGCAAGGACAATTCTGTTGGAAGTGAAAAATGTGCAGGTGCGGATTCAAAGGGGGCACACGAGGGCGCGTACCCCCCCTTTCGCCAAAAATCTGTAAAATCGACTGTGAAATTCTGGAATTTGGAGCAAATCATTGAAATTCACCACAAATTTCAATGTTCCTAGCAGAATGCGCCCCCTATTTTCACAAATCCTGGATCCGCCCCTGATGTGAATAATGAAATGAACCTGAACCCATCACAAAGGTACCCATTGGAAAGCTCTCAGTGAGCACTTTCCAATGAATATCTATGTGGCAGGATGTCTGTAAGATTTCAGGACTTGGGATACCGGTATTGTTCTGGTGGTTTATCTGATGACTGAATTTCTAATATCGGTTTCATTGACTTTCAGTTTTGACAACCCTGCTGCCGTGGCAGCGACACCAGCTCGACAGCTGACTTTGAACTACCTGATACCCATCAACGCCTGGTTGTTACTTTGCCCATCTTCCCTGTGTGCTGATTGGTCGATGGGAACCATTCCACTTGTAAAGTCGGTCTTCGACGTCCGAAATCTTGCCACCTTAGCATTTTATCTGTGTCTAGGAAAGTTTTCTTTATACGCAGCGTTTTATCGAGGGAAAAGAGCAAGGGCATTGGTTATGGTAAGTGAATTGCAAATCGAATTTGCTGGACGGAGTAGGGTTCTGCCGCTGCTGGTCGGCGCCGGATGGCCCCGTCCAGGACGCAGAAATGCTGACCGGCACGCGACCTAAAAAGAGTATTTTCCGACCATCAGAACTAACGAAGTGTACCACGAGAGATGCCCACCACGCACACTTCCGAATTTCCTTTCTGTTCCCATTCACCAAATGTGCTTCCCGGCGGAGCTTCCTGACACACTTCTGACCAACGACAAAGGCGGGCTGCCTAAGTTGCAATAGAGTGGATCGGGGTCATTTTGACGTCAAATGAGCTCATTTTTTCGACTCTTAGGTGCCAGGAAATCGCATTTCAGCAAGTCTAGATTTCAAATTTTCCTGGGGAGGGCCCCCAGACCCCCATTCTGACTGGCACTTGTTCAGTCCCGGGCAGAACCCTGACAGACTGTCATGCGAACAAAGGATTTGAACCGCAGACCTACTCAGCACTTGTCAGAGCCTCACATGCTACACCAGTTCCATTTGATGTAGTTCTAAGACTGTACGAGGCATTTTGCAGACAAATTTAACGGAAAGTAGCTAGTACCTTGGTATTTGGGGGTTGTTCTGACCAAAATCATTGCCGTTTTCTCATTTCAGTGCCTTGCGTTCATGGTGCTTCCGTTTATTCCTGCTGCCAATTTATTCTTCGCCGTTGGTTTTGTCGTGGCCGAGAGGATCCTCTACACTCCTAGTATGGGATTCTGCATGTTGGTGGCGCTAGGGTTCCAGTTATTAACACGGGATAGGTAAGTGTGGAGACTGGTTCTGGTGGGCTGGTATGAGTGGGGAGAAATAACGACAGGGGAGTGAGTTAGGGGGCAAATATATTCTGAAATGCTACATTGGGCTGTATTATATGGACAAGATGAACTTCACTCAGCAGATGAATCTAATATCAATATTTTCTTTCTTTACAGGGGACATCTAAAAAAGATTTTATGGGGCGTTTTAGTATCTCTTCTATTTATTCATGGATTAAAAACATATGTTAGAAATTTTGACTGGTAAGTTTCCTATCCATCATTATACTGGTATCTGGGCCCATATTCATGAAACTACTTAAGTCTAAGTGTGACACGTATCCTTTGTTCAACACAAAAGGTAAGTATCACACTTTGACTTAAGTGGGTTTACGAATATGGCCCCTGGAGCTTAAATGTAGGAGGAAACCAGATTCCTACTCATTACAGCAGTATTTAGAAGGGGGGGCACAGAGCCAACCAAAAAATATGATTTTCAGGTGGATTTTGGGCACAAAATGTCTTCTGGCCCCCCCCCCCCACCCCCCAAGAGGCTTTAGCCCCCAGGACCAAAAAGCTAAATACGGCCCTGCATTATCACTTCTCACCCCTTGACCCAGTAATTGACCTTTGGTGGACCAGTTGTTCTACAATTCAGCATAAATTTTCACAGCTGAAATCTCTCAGCTCAGGCTGGCTTGCAACAATCAAACAGTCCAAGTATCTTCAAACTTTCAGTTCAATGTTATTTCTTTCTTCAGGGAGTCAGAATTATTACTCTTCAAATCAGGATTAAAAGTAAACCGAAACAACGCTAAGTTATTCAATAATGTTGGCCATGCGTTGGAGGGTGACCAGAAGTGGGAGGAGGCTTTAGCTTACTTTACAAGAGCGGCGGCGTAAGTATTAACTTGGATGGATTTTCATCCACTTTTGTTTGTGACTATGACCAGAAATCCAGACATGAAAGTGCACTGAATAGACCATTCTCGAATTCGCAGATCTGCACACTTCCGCCGAAATCTCAACCAGAACCTCAATCTGAATCCGGCTGACGTGACGCCATCCATGATTCAGCAATGGTTGAGTCTGACGCAACGTCTTCGACATCACTGTCGTGGGGTGGTTGAGATTTCGGCAGAAGTGCGCAGATCTTTGTCGTTTACGTCAATATGAGAACGGTCTATACATGTACAGTGGTGTGAATTAATATTCGAACAGAGGGAATTCAGGTTTTCATTCAAGGCAAAATTTGCCGCTTCTGTATGCAATATCTATATCAAAAGTATTTGAAGTCAGTCCTAGAATGCACTCCTATTGTCTGATATGTTTTCGCTGAATTCAGATACTGCATATCACGAGAATGGCGAAAATATCGAAATTTGACATTCTTGAGATTTGCTGTTATCACCATTTTGTCTGGATATTTTGTGGAATTTTTTTCCCTTGCAACAACATGTTGAATGGGGGTATTACCTGACAGCGTTTGGAAACAGAAGTTGTTATTCATACACCTGAGATTCAAGTTTGATGTCTTTGATATTTTCCAATATGTCAAATTTCGATATTTTCACCACTCTCGTGATATCCAGCATCTGAATTCAGCGAAAACATATCAGACTAGAGGAGTGCATATCTAGGACTGACTTCAAATACTTTTGATATAGATATTGGAATATCGAAGTGACAAATTTTGCTGAATGCCCTCTGTTCGAATATTAATTCACACCACTGTAAGTTTCAGAAATCATCACGTAAACTGCAAAGCTGAATTTTCCTTGAGATTTCACCCCAATTTATAGCATGTCTCTTTCTGTGTCTTCCAGTGTGCAACCTGATGATGTTGGTGCTCATATCAATGTGGGGAGAACCTATATGAACCTAAAAATGGAACCAGAGGCAGAAAAGGCCTATATGAAGGCACTGGCTCTCATGCCTGCACCTAAAAAGGGTAAGATGATAATGTCTAGATGACTCTCTTGGTGTTTCCATGACTGAAATTTCTTCATCGTAACATTTTTTCGCCTCGATTGCCCTGACAATGGTGGTGTTTCTTGCAGGTGAAACATACACAACCCGAATCAACCCTAACTACCTGAATGTCTACCTCAACATGGGCAACATGCTGGCCAAGAATGAGTCCAGGCTCGAGGAAGCTGATGCTGTAAGTAGGATGATGCTGAAAATGATGATGACGAATCTCCAAAAGATGCTCTGTCCTCCAATTGTGGTCCGTGGGACCATAGTTGTGTGGCGGTCTAGGAAAAACCGTTAGGTGTCGCTGAATGATCAACAAGGGCTGTCAGATTGCCTGTGCATTGATCTGCTACTGTTTACCTGTTCCGAAGTACATTTCAGCTATTGAAATGCACAGGTTCACCAAGGCCATTAACACTTCCTTCAAATGCAAAATGTGGTTTTCCTAGACCACCTCGCAGTTGATTGTGGTACATTACTCTGTTTTGTGGTCCTGAGAAGAGAGTGATGTGTGCAATTGTTGATGCTAGAGTGTTCGGTCTTGGATGATTGGCTAATACAGTAGTGAAATAAATTGACCTTGAGTAATTTATCATTCTGCTGTGGTAATTGAGTACCGGTATTATCTGCGTCTTTTTCAGCTCTATAAAACAGCCATCAGCATGAGGGCCGATTATATCGAGGCTTACATCAACAGGGGAGATGTCCTCATGAAACTGAACAGGTAAGCAGCATTTTGCAGTCCTTTTCCACCAGAACAGACGATATCACTCCAAAAGAGTGCAGCACCTGACGGTAGTAGCGTCTTGACATCGTGCACATCATTGCATGACGTCTTGAAGTGAGACGAAAAAAAAAATCAAATTGTTTCACGACGTCATGACCACTGAAACAACTGGATTTTTTTTCGAGTCACGTCATAGAGTTCAGAAAAGACGTGCGGGACGTCATGACGCTACTACCGTCAGGTGCTGCACTCTTTTGGAGTGATAGTCTATTTGATCATTTAAACTTGCTGCCTTTGTTATTGTTATCCTGTCATTTTGTGTGTCTCAGCAGTTACCACATTTTGTTATACAGCGTGCCTGAAAAAGACACTTAAGCTACAACAGCTTCAAGAAATCCTTGTTTCTTTCAGAACTAAAGAAGCTCAGATGACGTATGAAGCAGCCTTGAAATATCAATCAGATAATGCTGATCTTTATTATAATGTAAGTACAGTGTACCCTCGATCTTACGAACCTCGATTTTACGAACTCCCGGATTATATTACGAACCCAACGTCTGGCTCCCAAAATTTCATGACATTTACGAAAATGTATGAAAATGAAAATGAATGAAAATCTTCGCTATTACAAACTCCAGGTTAGTACGAACTTTGCCCTTGGACCCCGAAGGGTTCGTAATAGCGAGGGAGGACTGTATATCTTTGACCACCTTGGAGACAAGAAACTGTCAGCTGTCGTGTTGAAAAGTGTGGCTTTGAGGTTCCTGTAGTTGTCAGGTTTCTAGGGATGCTGGGAGTTCACCAAGTGTCTGACAATTTATGGTTGAATTATCACAAATACCGTACCGTAGAATATGACTTGTCATTTTCGTAACAGCACTCACAACAAATTGTACCGTATGTGACATCATATCGTGTCTTGTTTTTCGTTGCAGCTCGGTGTGGTGATGCTGGAGAGGGGAGATCGTATGGGTGCCTACCAGCAGTTTGAGCAGGCACTCAAACATGACCCAGATCATAAACAGACGTTGTTTAACTCGGCAGTTCTGATTCAGGAATCAGCAGAGCAGAAACTGAGGCCAGAGGCGTATAGAAGGTGAGGGAATCAGTTGTTGAGTCAGACCATGTTTGGTGCTTAAGACCCCTGGAAGAAGGCTGTGGTTTAAGGAATTACACCCGAGGCAAAGGGTCTTGGTTGCAACACCAAACCCGCGAGGGTGGAGCTAAAATGTAGTCCAAACCCGAGGCGCTTCGCCGAGGGTTTGGACGGAATTATAACAAATATTATGCCTAGAGATAACGGTGAAAACGTGTCCCTCTTCCAGGCTGAAGAAACTGCTGAAGTGGGACCCCAATGATCCGAAGATCTTCTTCAATCTTGGAATGTTGTCAACAGATGATAAGAAGTTTGATGATGCTGTCACATACTTTAAGAAAGCTATCCAGGTAAAGACAGTGCATTTCACATTATTACCCCAGTCTTTCCCGTCTGGTGAACTCAAGGAGCTCATTCTGCAGATCACTTGATACTTTCTAGTCATTTGAGGATACAAAGTGGTAACTTGACTGCAAATCAATCCTGGGACATCTCGATCTTGATCTTAATTCCGTCACTCAGCCATGACACCATCACGCTTCCCAATAGACGATATCACTCCAAAAGAGTGCAGCACCTGACGGGTCCAGCGTCATGACGTCCCGCACGTCATTTCATGATGTCTTGACGTGACTCGGAAAAAAATCAAATTGTTTCACGACGTCATGAACACTGAAACAACCGGATTTTTTTTCGAGTCACGTCATGGCATTCAGAAATGACGTGCGGGACGTCATGATGCTGGACCCTTCAGGTGCTGCACTCTTTTGGAGTGATAGGGTCTATTGGTTGATGTCTTGATTTGAGATCACTCTCGCACCTCTATCGGGAAACACTGTACTTGTTGAAAACTTACCTCAGATTTGAGATGGTCTCTAGGCCTCCAGTCAATATGGACCGTCGATAACAAAATGGATGTAGACTCGTGTTGGTAGACAACTCCTGTGTTTTCCAGAAGATTATGATTTCATGATCTGTGATATTTCCTCTTCTTGCAGATCCAGGAAGACTTCCGCGGTGCTTTGTTTAACCTTGCCTTGTTGCTAAGCAACGATTTGTCTCGACCTCTTGATTCTGTCCCGTACCTGCAGCAGTTATTAAAGGTAAGAAAAAAAACAGTTATCAAAGTTAAGAGAAAAACAGTACCGTTACATGTATTGCCAAGATCTGCTGCTGCCTGACTTGCTCTTTGTTTAACAACATTGCCTCCCACTTCTCTACATCCTCTATTTTTGGAGACAATCTCTGAACATTGTTCAGTGGTCTCTTCTCTATAGAGGGCGTGCACGTGACGTCATTGCGTCATGCCGCCATATTGGAGGCAAATGCCGTTGTCGACCCACGTGGTGTGCTTTGTCATTGGCACAAGTGGAGTGTGTTTGTGTGACTACAACCCATGACATGATCTACACATGGTGCACTTTGTCGTCAACATCATGGTGAAAAGTGACGTCACAATGAGCCACTGCTCACTCTCTATTGCATGTCCCCTTTGATAAGAGTATTTGATATTCTGATCATCACTTTCAGTTCTACCCCAACCACACCAAGGGCCTAATCCTGATGGGCGACATCAATGTGAACCATCTAAAAGATATCGACGCAGCGGAACAGGTAAGAGTCTTGATGAGGGTCAAGGTCAAATTGACAAGGTCACGGGTTCAACTCGAGGCTGAGTCACCACTCTCTTCTCTCAACTGGGAATGAATACCAGCCAATGTTGAAGCGTCATCGTCCTTTGCATCCTGGCCTTTTGTCAACTTTCTTCAATCAGATAAGGGGAGCAAGACTTTGACAAGTTTTCTGTGATTTCATGGAAGTTTCTTTTTCTTTTCAGAATTTTAGAAAAATACTAGAATACGAACCAAATGACGTCCAGGCAAATCATAACCTGTGTGTCGTCTTTGTGGAACGTGGAGAACTCTTACGTGCCGAGAAATGCCTCCTGCATGCGCTGTCATTGGCGCCGCACGAAGATTACATAAAAAATCATTTAAATACTGTCAGGACTCGGATATATCATGCGCAAAAAGCATACGAGAATCAACAGAGGTTAAAAGCGCAACAGAACGGGCAACAGAGACAAAATGGTGGCCATAATGGAAATGGGAGAACTAATGGTGAAAATGTGAATAAGGGAGAAACGTGATGAAGCCTACGTTTAGGTGAAGAATTTCAACACTTCAGGGCTGTGGGGTACTTTGGGAGTACGGGATTCTTTTCCTGAATTTCTCAATCAGTGTGCGATCCTGAGGTTCACTGTTCAGAGCTGGTCTCATTCTAAGTTCTCATAATATTCTAGAGGCTTCAAACTCCTTTCAATGTACCCCGGTACCCACAGGTCTACGAAGTGATGAAGTTGATATCAAAGAAATGTGCATTTTGTGCCTTCGGTCGTTCCCTCTCGGAATGGATTAGTCCATTTATACTCGACTGTACTGAGTTGGACTAATCCATTCCAAGATCCGGGGACCAAGGCTTGCAAATAAGGGGCCATATCATTGCTACTCTCAAGCATAATAATACTGAAGCATGGTTCAAAATGTGAAATGTGATGGTGTCTTTGTCTTTGTGTATCTTTCTGTTTGTGATTTTAATTTTGCACTTGGTGCTTTCATTTTGTAAAGGTAAATTTTATGATCGTTGGGGTGACAAGTTGAAGGCGGAAATCTTCTCAGCCAGGCATTACATGTATATATAACTTCTTCGGATAAAAATGCCAGGGCCGTATTTAGGTTTTTGGTCCTGGGGGGGGGGGCAGAAGACCTCTTTTTGCCGTTTTTTGCCCAAAATCTGCATGAAAATCATGTTTTTTGGTTGGCTCTGGGGGCGCAACTGCCGCCTAGCCCCCCCCCCCATGGACAAATCCCAAATTGACATCAACGAGAAAGATCTGTGCACTTCTGCCAAAATCGCAAACAGAACCTCGGTCTGAAACCGAATGACGTGACGCAGAGAACCCCATGACAGTGACTTCGACGACGTTGCGTCAGAGTCGACCATTGCTGAATCATGGGTTGCGTCATGTCAGCTGGTTTCAGGTCGAGGTTGTGTTTGCGATTTCCGCGGAAGTGCGCATATCTGGGAATTTGGGATTTGTCTATTGGGTGTCTGCTAATTAGTAATAGATGCAAGGCAGACATGTATTGTAGGCCAGTGCATAGCAAGTGCAGTGTACATGCATTTGTGGAGATGCACTATGCACTCAGACAGTATTGTATCAAGATACCGGTACATTGAATTTTAGACTGAATTGAAGTATTATACTTTGAGAATCACCACAAGCAAAAAAGACCATAGATTTGAGCGTCATCGGCTTCTGACCGGGGGGGTCTCAATGTAGAACCCTTGCTGCCTCTATTGGGGCATACGGTAATCATGTGGAAAAAATGCAGCATGCTTTGCACATGTAGAACTCGCCAGCAATGTTAAGATTTAATTTGAGAAATTGTTGTTATTTTATCTGAAATATGTCTATCTAATGCCCAAAGTATGTGAAAATAAGGTGTAAATACATGTAGTTAGATATAAATGAGAAGATACTTATAGAGTGATATACTCTGGAGTAATATAAACATGTAAATAAGTTTTCAAGAATCTCACTCGTATCCTGATGGATATGAAAATGTTAGTGCTCAGGTTTTTTGTACGCTTTGTGCTGTTGGAAGTATTGCATGCTTGTGGTGATTTGACACATGTCAAACTTCTGAAGGTTGTCTGATATGACGTATCCATAGAAAAGTAACATCTGCTATGACAGTGCAGGTTTTCTACGGGCTCTCTGGTTTCCTCCTACTGTACGTTAGTTCGCTCAGTGTTGTCTATAGAGCTCATAAATCCGTATTTGGTGCTTGGCTCCCAATTCAACACCCTAAAAATCTGCAGTAACTGTTACTTTCTATTGACTGTGTATGGTTTACGAGATGAATCATTTAGTTTTGCAAAGGTCTTGGAATGTACCATAGGCATAGACACTCTATTTGCTTCCAGTGTATCATGAACTCAACACCACCATTGATTCAAGCTTCTTTGAATGGTTCAGACTTGGTGTTTACTCATCTTTCTGGGCCGACCGAATCGAAACTCCGATAGCACTAACAGTGCCTAACAGAGAGGTATGCAATGCCTTTTACCATTACAGAGTTTCTCTGTTAGGCCCTGTTAGTGCTATCGGAGCTTCGATTCGGTCGGCCCTGGTGTGAAAGCCAACTCCAAAATCACCTGTTGTCAGACGGAGATAGTATGACATTTGATCAACCACCAACGTTGAAGTGACAGACTTTTAACGGTGTTGGGGCTCAGTTTTCAATTTGACGTCATTTTTCGCACATTATACTTATTTACAATACTGGAACAGTCTATAGGTGCCTTACCGAAGTTATGTTTCTTTTGGGGCCAATGTATTCCATAGCTTACATCCTTAATGTCATTATTTCACATGGTTTATCACTTTTGTGACCAACACATCATCTTGTATCCCCATCCTCGGCAGGGCTCTCAAAAGTAGCGGGTCATCTGCTGTCCAAGCTTTTGTACCATCCTGTTTCGTTCATGACCTAAGGCCACACTTTTTAGCTCACTGGGGTGAGCTATTACAATGGTGATGCGTCCGTCGTCGTCGTCGTTGTCCGTTAGCAGGGCACGTTTCGTAACCGCTGGAGCTATTGATCTGAAACTTGGTACATATATACCCCTAGGTCAGACATCCTGAAGAAATCAGGTCCTCTTAGCTTAGCTCCCTAAACCCGCACGCACGAGGCCCTGAACAAACCAGCAGCATTTCGTGAAGTACTGCCGCCGAGAAAACATGCGGCCAATCAGCGCGCTGCAATCAAAGTAAGCCCCGCCTCCTACAAAGGTTTACGCTAATGACTTTTCCTACAGCTGTCTGTTGCTTTTGAAGCGAGCGAAAACTCGCGCTTTGGCTGTAAAATGCTGCACTTTTTCATCATTTGGGGTTGACTAAGATGACATTTTGGGTGAATAATGTAATATGCTATACAGATGATCTGTTATTCGCTTCAGAATGCAGCGTATTACGTTGAATGGGAGATGTTTACTCGTCCAAAGCCGTAGGTCAAATGAATCACNGAAAGGCCTTTCATCATTGGAAGTTTCAGCGAGGTTTGAGTAGGTGAAGTAACTCATTCAGTCATCATTCAAAGCTCCCTCCTGATATACATGTGTTGCTACACATGTATATCAATCATGACCCCAATGAGGAAACCAGGTGAGGGGTGGAATTGGATAGGGACTGGGACATGGAACTGTGTTAAAAACAATACAGATCCATGTGTATCTGTTGATACTCCCAATGCTTCTACCAAGCAGGTCCTAGCACAAGTTGCTTATAGCCGCGGAGTGCACAAAGTGCATGGCGTTGGTAGCGGCGAGATGTTGGCTCCAAACACTTCTCATTCCTTCTGGGTTTAGGGCGGACTCACGGATAAGTTTAATGGGATAACCCCATGACAATGTTCCAGTGCCTTAGACAAACTGCAGAAGAAATACTTCCTCACATTTGACATGCAAAAAAGTTGGTCCTAATCAAGAGCCATTAGTTGCTCCACCGTGGTCGAATTTTTGGCGTGATTCTTTCTATTGCCTATTTCTTGTGCTATTAGTTATTAAAGTATACTTGTTGTTAGAGGGCAGAGAAAGGGAAAAATCCCCCTCCTCTCCCACGCTCTTCCTCTCTGATTTTCAAGTTTTTATATGCCCGCCTCCAATAGGAGGTGTAGCATATTGGTCATTGGTATTGTGTGGCGTCTGTCAGTCAGTCTCTCAAGGTGGCATGTTTTGCAACTGAGGTCAGGTCATCATTATTCTCGTACATTTACACCCAGGTGAGCACATGGTCCCTGGACCATTTCATTAGGCATATATATACTACTTTTCAGTCATCGAAGAATGAAATATTGTGTGAAACAAACATTTTGGCAGCTGACGTGACGCAATCCATGATTCAGCAATGGTTGACTCTGACGCAATGTTGTTGGAGTCACTGTCATGTAGTTCTTGGCATCACATCATTCAGTTTCAGACCGAGGTTGTGTTTGCGATTTCGGCGAAAGTGCGCAGATCTTTCTCGTTTACGTCAATTTGGGATTTGTCTATTGTGAAGTCTGAGTGATTTTCTTTCTTTCTTCATCTCCTGGTGCAACTAAAGTCTGATTTTGTTGCGGAGGGTCACAAATGTACCCTCCTACTTTAGCAAGAAATAACTCCATACTCCAAAAACTTTTGAGGCCCCTGCCTGAGTGATGTAATCAATTTCCATTTCGATAATCTGTGACTTCATCCTGTCTTAAAACAGAACCTCTCAGTATTGGCTCATTCTGGCAAGCTTAATTTCTAAGAGGATACCTATTTGATAACATGTGAAGGAATCAGTGCATTCTCTGGGTCAGTTTGTGCCCCGAATGGATCAACAGTAAATACTTACTTCAAAGCCTTCATCCAGTTGGCATCATTTTAACTCCAACTGGAGAATGTCCTGTGCACCGCATGTGTATTTCACTTGGTTTTTGCCGTAGCAGTGATTCTAAGCTACATGTTAACCTTTTCATGCCCGGATGAATTTGAAAAGTGTAAAGTCCAAGTCAACCTTCATTCAACATGGGCAAAGTGCCAGACCTGTGAAACAGATACCATATGCAACCACAATGATTAGGCCACAAACCACAGTATTTACCAGATGACTGAGCACAACCTTGGGTTTACAAAAGGCTCATGGAAAGTGAACCAAGTTACCCAACATCATTAGGTAACTGCGACATGGATTATTTACCACTGACTTGTGTAGGTTTTCAAACTTGTTATTTTGCCCATGTTGAATGAAGGTTGACTTGGACTTTACATTGTGTCACATGAATTTCTCATTGTTTACAAACAACTTGCCTTGTTCCCCAAAATTGCAACCAAAACTGGGGCCAAGGCGCTCATTCTGGAGACAACTAAACAGGCCACAACCTCATATCAGTAATAGGCCAGAGCCAAAGATGCAAGTGGTGAGGAAAAAGTCAAATTCTGCCTATGTTTTTGTCAGGTTGCGAATCTTTAGATGTCCACATCTCGAAAACCGTTGTAGGGATGTCAGTCATCCTTCTCAACAAGACTTCATCAGCAATCATCCTCCCACAGCAGGAGTTTTTACCTCACTCCTCTTCAACCACTCAAAGTTAGTATGCGAGTGTATGAAGTGGAGCGAGACCAAAGCCCCGCTCTGGGAGGATATCAGCATTGGAAACACATTTTGTAGCTTAGGGAACGACCCTAACAGCAGATCTGAGTTGATATGGGTTATTTGTGATTGAAATCATACACCCTACTAGTGATTTGTTTAACAAATGGTGCAATAGGTTTTAACTAGTTAGGCCAGACTTTTTTTATAAGTTGGTTCGCGGATTTTTTTCACCACCCCTTTGCAGCGGAGGGCGGAAAAAAAATAAAAATATAACTTTTTTTCCTAGTTCTCGAAGTTTTGTCTGTATTACGTTCATGGCGGAGGATGAAAAAAACATAAAAATTTATTTGAAAATAAAAATTGAAATTCCTTACATTAAGAATATATCAAGGTGTAGAACTATTTATTCTCATCTCAACTTTTCAATGGATTACAAAATCCTATTCAACAGGAACTGATCCCAAGTTTCAACTCAAATCCAAATGAACATGACTTGCAATGTGTAAACACCCCATGCACATGGTGTGCCAAATATAGTTGCCAATGATGTCATGGGAATCCCATTGTGGTATCCCCTCACCCATTGGATGATGCAGCACTAAATAGGTCATGTCACTGCATCTTGGCGAGTAGCCAACACACGTGGAGTTCCAGGAATTGAGTCACCATGGTCACTGGTCTCTTTTGGCTTCCCGCCAAAACATCGTCAGGCGGCTCAAGTGGATGGATAGCTCCGTCGGAACTGTAACTATAGGCCTAGTTTGCTAAGAAGATTCGATAATGATGAGATGGCAAGACAAAGTTATGCATTTTGTGACTGAAGTTTATTTACTAAAGGTAAAATTTTCATTACAATAGAGCACAGGGACTACTGGCGCTGAAATCAGCCAACGATCCACCGCCAGGATCTTTACAGGATCGGCGGGCGGGATAAAAATAAAAATAAAATTTTAATTTTTTTTTCATTTTGGCATATTTCGGGGCGGCGGCCCTGAGAACTGTGAAAAAAAGTGATTTTATTTTTTTCTTGTTCCCAGCCTTTTCCCAGGCGGCGGATCCGCGAACCAACTTATAAAAAAAGTCTGGCCTTATCACCCCTTGGGGATCAAGAATGGACTCGCCCAGTAGAAAGAAGACAACCAGTTGTGGTTTGGTAATCTTTGGTGAATTGATATACTTGTAGATGTAATGGTTAGGATGTAGGAACAATTGAAACTATAGTTAGTCATTTCAGCAATACTGCAGCATAATAATAGTGTGTCTAAAGCAACATCAGGTATCTTTATGAAGCTTCCAAAGGATTTGCTCTGTCACAATTTGACTGGTCAATCTTTCGAAAGCCCAGTCCCGTTTATGATCAGCCAGTTTGAGCTCAAGCTCTCTGATAAAAGCGAATGGCTCGTGGGGTTTGTTTTGGTTTTTGGTGGTACCTCCCATAGAGAGTGAACCCAGCCTCCAGGCAAAGCCATGCTCCAGTCATAGGCAAAACATGTGCAAATATGCGAACGTGCACCTGGGGACGAGGTTCCATTAAAAATTTGTTAAAATGGGTTAATGACAGTTTCAAATTAAGTCAGTCAAAATGTATATTTTGTACTATTCACATTGATTTCGAAGCAGTAGATTTTGCAGAATACGCCTCCAAAGTTCGGCTGTCTAATGCATTTCACATTAAACGGCGCTTGATTTGAGGACATGTCAACAAACAACTGTCTACAAACCCCGCAAGCCATTCGCTTTAAGACTCTCTAGTCTTCAATACAGCTGGTGCATGCAAACTACAAACGTCTGTATACCTTACACGTCACCTGTAGAATTCTTGATGCTTTAGACAGTCCTAGAAAGTGTAAACGCTCTGCTACACTTGAGTTTTCTTGAGCGAGTTGGCTCTCTATGGGCAATTCACTTGTTGGTTTTCTATGGCTTATGCATTGACCAATGATACAGATGACTGCCCGTAGATTTCTCGCATTGAGTTACCCATAGAGAGCCATCTCATGAGATAAAACTCTCATGTGGAGCAGCACCGTAACTTATTGATCATATCTTGCCGATGTATGAATGTGCCATGTTTTGAGTACTGCTGTAGGCCTAGTGTATCAGTGGTAAGCATCGAAATTTGCTACTGGGATCTTCCAGAGTTTCAGTATTTAATACTGATGGTTTTTGTTCTGTGATTTTAGCAGTGAGAAAGAATGTACATGTACATGTAGTTGATAGAAATCTTTTCTTACGAAAATGAGTATGGTTTGGTCCCCCTGACCTACACACAGCCCATTTAATTCTCCTTAAGGTGCCCCTCCATGTGCAAGTTTTCTCGCATTGTGTTGGCTTTCAATGGGTAACTCACCATTGTTGGTTTCATTCACCTTGACCAATGATTGCCCGTCTAGTTTGTGGCACATTTGCCCATCGCCGACTTGTGTTAGGATACTCTTACATGTAGAAGTTCCATTTTATTGGGAGATTTCTTGGCCAGAAAAACTAGGTTATTCTGGAGGAAAACATGGTTTTTGTCCAGGAAGAGCTTCTGTTATAATGCAGGTTATTTCAGAAAAAAACTTTGTTTTTATCGAGAAAAACTCTGTTTTTGTCAGACAAAGTAGGTTTTTGGAATNAGTAAGAAAATACAAATGTTCAAACGGTTCCGCATGAGCGCACGCGAATAACCCCAACTAGTGAAAAAATGACATTTTTTAAGACCTTTCCGCTTGAGCGCACGCGAATAACCCCCAACTCCAAAAATAACACTTTTTACACATCAGTGTTATTCGCGTGCGCTCATGCGGAACCGTTTAAAAAAAGTAAGAAAATACAAATGTTAAAACGGTTCCGCATGAGCGCACGCGAATAACCCCAACTCGTGAAAAAATGACATTTTTAAGACCTTTCCGCTTGAGCGCACGCGAATAACCCTGATCCTTGGGTTTTTCTTGGTGTAATCTCCTTGCTGTATAATAGACCTTGTCTGGAGCCTGGCACCAGCCCAGGTGCTTATATCTTCTGTTCGGTATTGCTTTTGGTTGCCTGGTATCTTTATGACTTCATGTATTTTGTGAGATTATCTCAGATAGATATATTTATTATGGGGTTTTGGAAAAATTATGAAAAGTAAGAATAAATAGAGATATTTTTATATCAAATGAAGAACTGGTTTGCGTTTTGTTATTCCTGTATTGAGCAACTGAAGACAGGACTATTAAGGGCACCGCACACGAGCGACAAAATCTGGGCGACCGCCTACGAGACTGGTGGCGCGACTAGACATCAGCCAATCAGAAGCGCCAAATCTTGTCGCTTTGGCGGTCGGAAGCCAAGTCGGCCGGCAAATCGGTCAAAATTGTCGCTCGTGTGCGGTGCCCTTTAATTAAGTCCAAAGAAGTCACTGCACTTCGTCATATTACGGTAGATGCCATGGAACCAGTCTCCAGTGTAAGCTACCAGTCTACAGGTGCTATCGTTCGTGCTTATTTTTACATATAAACATAGACAATATATAATAATAACAACAGTAATAACAATATTAATCAACAGTGCACTGCATCATCTTAGATGTCATAGAACAAGTATCTAGTGTTTACTACCAGTGTACAAGGCCTTCAAGTACGGCCATCAGCACACTGCATCATCTTAGATCTCACAGAACCAGTCTCCAGTACAGGCTACAGGTCTAAAGGAGCAAGCATTTTTACCCACTTTCACATATAAACAGAGACAACAGACATTATATCAACAAAGATAAACAAATGGTACAAGAATAATTGCTCTTGACCTTCAAAAAACTGAATGTAAATGTGACCTGGTCTGGGAAAACTAGGCACATTCTCCTAGGAGGAAATGGTTAATGGTTACAATACAAAGACTGAAATCAATGTGGCTGTTACAGTAACAAAGAGAGGCTATTTGTCAGCAATAAGTTGACCTAACAGAGCTGTATCATTCACTTCTGGGATCTCTACCAGAAAGTGCCTGAGGAAGACCCTGGTTGGGTTGAAAATTTGCAAAATTCGGAGACGCCTTTATGTAAAACCTCATGAAGGAGAGCTTAAAACAACAACTTAAATCTAGCAAAAGAAGGTGCATGTCGCAACCAAGGAAAGGGTTAACGGTGTGAATGTTCATATCTGCAGGTTGACAACAGTAGTAGTGGATAGCAGTGATAATAGGGAGGTTTCGCAAGCGCCCGGTTAGGCCATACGACGACGTTTATCTATTGTGTGGGTATACCCAAACAATAGATAAACGTCGTCGTATGGCCTAACCGGGCGCTTGCGAAACCTTGCTAACAGTTGAGTAAACTGATGATCGATCATCGGTGACAAGCGCCTGCTTTTGCTAGATCGGGTCACATTTGTGAGGGACACGCAGATGATGTCCTCATCAGGAAGTGAGAAGTTGTTCTTACTGGAGGTAGTACTGGGGTATGTTACTTTCTATAACTAAGTAATGGGGAACCCGCACACAACGTCACGACCTGGCACTGCGGGCGGTTGTACCGAGGTCTCTTTTTTTCTAACGTTATTTCCATTATTTCTGGCGTGCAAATAAATCATTTGTGTTGGTCGCCCAACAGTAAAACTTACATCATCGTGAAGCAGATGATATTTTTTTTAAAATTTCATTTCGTTTTTTTCTTAAAATGAAGAGATACGGTGGTGATAAAAACGAATACAATATGGCACGATGTTTAAAGGAGCAGGGTATTGGATTTCAAATACGTTATTTGACTGCCGATGTAGAGGGAGCCACCTAGCGGCAGTAAGACGAACTACAATGAAATGGTCCAGGGACCATGTGCTCACCTGGGTGTAAATGTACCAGAATAATGATGACCTGACCTCATAGTTGCAAAACATGCCACCTTGAGAGACTGACTGACAGACGCCACACAATACCAATGACCAATATGCTACGCCTCCTAATGGAGGCAGGCAATATACACCTCCTATTGGAGGCGGGCATATAAAAACTTGAAAATCAGAGAGGAAGAGCGTGGGAGAGGAGGGGGATTTTTCCCTTTCTCTGCCCTCTAACAAGTATACTTTAATAACTAATAGCACAAGAAATATGCAATAGAAAGAATCACGCCAAAAATTCGACCACGGTGGAGCAACTAATGGCTCTTGATTAGGACCAACTTTTTTGCATGTCAAATGTGAGGAAGTATTTCTTCTGCAGTTCGTCTAAGGCACTAGAACATTGTCATGGGGTTATCCCATTAAACTTATCCGTGAGTCCGCCCTAAACCCAGAAGGCATGAGAAGTGTTTGGAGCCAACATCTCGACGCTACCAACGCCATGCACTTTGTGCACTCCGCGGCTATAAGCAACTTATGCTAGGACCTGCTTGGTAGAAGCATTGGGAGTATCAACAGATACACATGGATCTGTACTGTTTTTAACACAGTTCCATGTCCCAGTCCCTATCCAATTCCACCCCTCACCTGGTTTCCTCATTGGGGTCATGATTGATATCCATGTGTAGCAACACATGTATATCAGGAGGGAGCTTTGAATGATGACTGAATGAGTTACTTCACCTACTCAAACCTCGCTGAAACTTCCAATGATGAAAGGCCTTTCTATTATATTTTCACTGCACCCCCAAAAGGAGTTACATTTATAATATTGAAATATAATCGAAAGACCTGAACTCATCATTGCAAGCTTCCTCCTATATCAAGCCGATTTCACCAGGCTGCCTACCGTCTTAGGTATCCACTCTACGGCCCGAAGGAAGTTTCTGACAATGCCCAAGCCTCTCCACAGACTAACTAACGCACCTGTAGCCAGGGAGAAGAAATCTCCCCACCTTTGAACATTTTTTGCTTTCTCTCTGGATTAATGCTCAATCTCACTTTGCACTTGGCTGAGTTGAGCTCTGTCGTTTATCCAATGTTGGATTGCTTTTACAATAGGCTTCCTCTCTGTTTTCAGAACACCACCAATATCAGAGGGGCTTGAGGCATGCATTGCAGGCCTTCCTGAGTTACAGCACTTTGATGATTTTTGGGTTACGCCACCTGGTGGTCATGTTTGAAGTCAAATCATACCAAAATTTAACATGCATGTAAAGGTCATCTAGATGGAGGCACATATCAAATTTGAGCATTCTGCGTCAAGCCGTTCCCGAGTAATAGCACTTACGTGATTTTCAGGTTACGCCACTTGGCGGCCATATTGGATGTCTGATCGGGCCAAAACTCGGTATTTTTTAAGGTACCCCTCCAATGTATGTTTATGCAAGATATGAAGTTGCTCGGTGAAATAATGACAAACTGTGGCAGGTTCGTCACTTTTGTTGAACTTTGACCTCTGTGACCTTGAAAAGTAGGTCAAATCAAAAACCCGTTATATATGTTATGTATCCTTATTAGCTACACCTATGATAAAAATTTGGAGATGATCTAGTTATTAGTTTAGGAGTTATTGCACTTTTTGTGTTTTTCGTTTCCGCCACCTGGTGGCCAAACTGAGAGTCGAATAGGACCGAAACCTGGTGTCGTGGGTCATCTGACCTAGGGGTATATATGTACCAAGCTTCAGATCAATAGCTCCAGCGGTTACGAAACGTGCCCTGCTAACGGACGACGACGGACGCTGCACCATCGTAATAGCTCACCCCAGTGAGCTAAAAATGCATTACAAAATGTATGCAGTAAATTGGGTCATTCGCCGAAACGTAGTTAGTCCCTCAGGTTGGAGAGTGGCGTAGTGGCACCGGCTGTCGAGAAAAAGTGGCAATACCGTGCTCCTTTAAATATGTGAACAATGAGATCATTAGTTGCAATGTTTGACGGTTCAGCCACCCACACATCTCTCATCAGAAAACACCAGTAATCAGGAATCACTGCTAAGAACACTCAGATCAGAATCTGTGGAACTCCACCATACTGAAATGAAAGTACTGGGGCCATATTCACAAAACCTTTGCAACTTTGCGTGCACGCAAATCTATTGTTTGGCTGCACATGCCCTATTGTTCACCGACTCCCTTACAATAGATTTGCACGCATGCAAAGTTGCAAAGGCTTCATGAATATGGCCCCCGGTTTGTTTGTAAACATAGTTGACAAATACAATGGCTGACTGACTGTTCAAGAACCTGGTAATCAAAATAAATAAACAATTCCACAATACAAAAGAGACAGTATGAGTAGGCCTATAGACCATTCTCAAATTCGCAGATCTGTGCACTTCCGCCGAAATCTCAACCGAAACCTCGATCTGAAACTGCCTGACATGACGCCATCCATGATTCAGGAATGGTCGAGTCTGATGCAACGTCTTCGACATTACTGTCGTGGGGTTCTCTGCATCACGTCATTCAGTTTCAGACCGCGGTTATGGTTGAGATTTTGGCAAAAGTGCACAGATCTTTCTCGTTTACGTCAATTTGATAAGGCCACGCTTTTTTTATTCCTTGTTTGGCGGGCCCGCCGCTAGGTGAAAATAGGAAAATGGAAAAAAAATAAAATTTTATTTTTCGGGATTTTCGCGAGCCCGCCGCTCCAAAAACTCCACAAAATGGAAAAAAAATAAAAATTTATTTTTATTTTTATCCCGCCCGCCGCTCAGGAGGCCGAGATCGAAAATACATTTTTCAAAAATAGGCCTATTTTGTCATTGTATGATTTACCGTCCGATCGATGTCATGATGCGCGGTTTCTGACAATCTGCCAATCTGTACCAACAGCCTCGCGCAGATTTTCACTTTGCTCTACTGATCGTATGGACCTATGTACAGTAGCTGCACAGAAACCCGGCACTGACTTGCTCGAGGCTGTCATCCAACAATATGGCGTGGTTCATGGTCACTCGTCACCTTGGGCCAAAATTTGACCGTGCCTGCATGCAGGTAAGCGATGATACGATCACAATCAGCTCCTGTGTCATTCATACCACCAGTTGAACCTTTATTTTGCAATAAAATTTTATTTTTTTCTTTTCCTCCGCTATTCAGATGCCTTGGAAAAAGTTCGAGAAATCAAAAAATAAAATTTTATTTTTATTTTTTTCCCGCCCTCCTCTGATGGAGGTGCTCAAAAAAAGCCCGCGAAACAAGGAATAAAAAAAGCGTGGCCTAACGGTCTATACATGTCAAGAACAAAAGGTGGAGAAAAAAGATATACATGTAAAAAGAACAGATCTATAGATCTGCTAATAAATCATTTTACCCGTAATAATGAGTATTTTAGTAAGCCATCAAGGAGAAGCATAACTTAATAGATGACTTCGGTGAGAATTTATATGATTGAAGTGTTTTTAAGTGTCATGATGGATCTTGAAGCCCACTCTAGATACATAAGTTATGCAATTGCCAAGTTACCGAGTCAAAAAAAAATACTTGGGAAACCCATTGCACAAGAAGTATTGCAAGATAATGAAAATTCTATAGAACATATCTTATATGGTAACTTTTCTATAGAAATGGTGAACTTCTCTATAGAAACACTAAACATTATGCATGAATTAAGTAGTGTACAGAACTATCACTATCTATGGCACTATTGTTGTCAGGAATATCACAGACACTCACAACTTCTGATAACTGCGGGATGCAATCTACAGTTCATTCCACTTCCCAGTGGCACGAGGTCTATCAACGATAGCTCCGCAACGGCTGGGTCAAATTTGACGAAACATACGTCAATCGACTTGTCTTTCTTGCCGGTATCTTTCTGCTATCTTCATTTTTCGCGTAAGGCAGACATAACGGATCCCTTTCTCAAAACCCATTCATTTTGCCATGGTGTTCAGTGCAATTTACACGTGCGCGATGCATTGCGTCATTTCAAAATGGCCACCTTTCGGCCGTCAACACAAACTGTGATTTGTGAAGGAACTTTTTTCTGTCACGTTTTGCGGGAAAATGACAGTGATGATGGCTGTAGCGCCAAAAAAGACAAATCAGTTGATGTATGGTATGTCAAATTCGGCCCAGCCGTTGCGGAGCTATCGTTGATAAACCTCGCGCCACTCGGAACTGGAATGGAGAGTAGGAAGATGTTTAAAGTATGATTATCAAGATGCACTCGTATTGGAAGATACAAGAATTTACAGCTCTTGGGAATCACCACAGACATTTGTAAACGATATCTGCACAACATCATATAACTTGACAATACTCAACAACAGTGATTAACTCTCACTATAAAAATAACTATCCCAAACTATTCTATCATCAGTTATGCTGGACTAGTTGCCTACTTCGACATTTGATATGTGTGCTTATATAGACACAGTCATTTTCCTTGGCTTCACAGAGTAGAACTCTTGTGACCAAAGTGTTACTTGTTCCCTGTCGTTCACAATCACATTTCTGCATGCATCTGAAAAAGGAGAAACTTTGAGTCAATAAAACATCAATATGAAACCGTACAAAAAAGTTTTTACAAAAAAGTGTACCGGTATTCCCCAACAAGCTCCATTCCAAGCCATCCACAAGATCAAAAGCATCTGGTTCCAGTCATTTAGTTTCGTGATCTTGTGCATGAGGCCAGAAATTTTGGAGGAGTATAAGTTTTTCAATGCAGCCACCTCACCAAACATTCCACCAAGCCATAGGCCTAATCTACGATATTTTAATCCAACTGAAGCTTCAACTGCCACTTTGCAAGATGAAGTTTTGTGAAAGTAAAGTCAAGAACGCAGCGAGATTCAACCATTCTGATTTCTTAGGTTTGTTGGTCAGCACAGAAACCCACCTGTCCTTCCACTTGTCACCAGCACCTTTACCACTTGATTGTCGAGATGACGCCAGCGAGAGTGGAAGCACTGCTCTGGAGTTGGTTTTTCTCCTCCTCAGACAGCGTCTGACACATAACGTGTGTGATTCCACCTTCACCAACCACAACAGGTAGGCTCAGGTACACTTCATTCTCAATCCCGTGGCAGCCCTAGATTAGAAGACAACCATGAAAGTCGAGTTAAACAGCAGGAGACATTCTTCCATCAGAAACAAGGAGATGCAAGGTTTTACATCTTGAAACAGCAAGGCCTACTCTTGCCTTCAGAATACACTCAGTTGTACGAAGCTTTGTTGGCTCAAGATGGGTTTTAATGGAGATATCCTTTTGAGGCTCGAGCTAAAAATCTGTTTTCAGGAGAAGTACTTTTTCCTAAACAATGCAAAGGATGGCAATGTGCATTGAACCAGTGGCCTTCAAATGATGGCATTATTTTGAGTACCTAGCTCCTCCATTTTGGGGAACTTTGGAAAAATGGACATGCAAAATTGCGACAGATATTATTCACAGACATCCCACGAGGACTTCCAAAACACACTCGTGACGAGCTCACATTGACTTGCAACACTGACACACCCACCAATCACACGGTACGATGAAAATACGGGGTTACTGTAAAGCAAGATAATTTCGCGGCTGGAAATGTTCGCGAATCAAGAATTATAGACATATTCGCGGCAGGATATTTTCGCGAGTCTGCCATTTTTCCAGTTTTTTTTTCACGGTCTATATTTATCACTTGCATATTCGCGACAGGAAATTTTCGCGACTCATACACTCTCGCGAAAATTTCCTGCACGCGAAATTTTCATGCTTTACAGTATGACACATACAGGGACTGTTCTACCTCAAAACCATGCACGTTGACCACAATTTATACCCAAACTCGTGGACAGGAAAAAATATGATTCAGCATCAACAAAGCCACAGATGACAGGGGATTACTCAAGCTATCTCGTCAAGTAACACGTCCAAAAATCACCCTTACCTTCTGTAAATGTTACAGAGTATTTCTCACGTTATAAGCCTCGTTTTGCAGTGAGACAACATGGGTGAGAGAGAAAAGGATATGAAGACAATGAGGACAAACTGATGTTGATAATGTCTGTGTGTAACACATTCAATAAACATTGAAAACCGAGAGATTTTTTAGACCAAGTGGTCAGGAAACGACAAAGATCGATCAACTGATTCGATGCAAAACGCGCAACACACGAAGATACAGAATCAAATAGAAATTTGAAAAAGATTTTACCATGAGCCCAGTGGACAATAAAAACACAACAAGAAAATAAACACACAGAGATTTTCATATTTTTACCTAATCAGCTCATGTATGCTGCTTTCAATGAAACAGGGTCCATATTCATAAACACACTTAAGTCAAAGTACCGGTATGATACTTATCTTTTGTGTTGAACAAAGGATAGGTGTCACACTTAGACTTAAGTAGTTTTATGAATATGGGTCCAGGATTCCAAGTTGGAAACTGGATCAGAATAGCTTTCACTACCGTTCTGACCTCGGATAGAATGAACCCAAAGTTCTAACGAGTATAAAATCCTTAACATGATAACTTACCTGTACGAGTGTTGACAATGCATAGACATTCCGAGTATTCTTAAGTATGGCCTGACAGATGGTGGACACCATGAGCCCGATGGCCCAACTTGTGTATCCCTTCAGTTTGATTATCGTGTAAGCGCTGAAAAATGAAATGAAGAAGTTCATTGTAGGAATTTTCTTACCAGTAATTTTCAGCGTACATGTAACTGCCATTTGTGCTGTACCCTGTTTTATGGTACGGCCTAATCTGCAGGCCATGGACGATTTCCTTCACCCCTGACTGGTAAGCGTGCCCAATGAGGAACCCGCATGCCGTTTATTCCGACAGGTCGCCGCTGCGAGCGGTGCGACCGAAGCAACGTCATTGACGTCGTTTTAGGTGATGATGTTGCGTCATGAAAAAATGAGCTGTACATTTTTCTACAGGAATAATGAGATAAAGACGTTGCCATTATCGCCATCCTATCTCCTCATTTTAAGGAAAAAAACACCGAAAAATGCAGAAATTTTCATCTCCTACAAGACAATGTAAATTTTAATGCCAGGCGGCCGAAACCAAAGGATTGTTTTCACGCAATAAATAAATGGAAATAACGTTGGTTAGAAAAAAGAATCTTCGGTCACACCGCTCGTAGCGTCACGTCATGACATTAGTTCCTCTGTTGCCCCATTGCATGACGAACTGCCTGAGCTAGATGGTTTGTGACCTGCATGGGCCAGTGAGGAAAAATATTATATGCCATTTCTAGCGTATTACAGGATATTACAAAATACACACCTCTCGACGACTTCCTGGTGAACCTGCTTCCAGTTCTCTGGGTCTTCTTTAGTTCCTACATTGGGATTCACCGACCTCAAATGCACGCCAGCAATGTTGACTCCACTCCAAACAGGAACTGAAAACAACATGACATTAATAAACTTAAAGAATACTTCCAAAGGATTGAGATATTTGGAATTTTTCTCAAGATTTTTCAATAATAAAGAGTGTGTGTCTCTATGTTCACCTACCACTGGAATCTCCATGCTCCCCAATCACCCAGCCGTGACAATTGGTAGCAGCAATGTCCAGTTTCTGGCTCATGAGGAAGCGGAATCTGGACGAATCAAGCATCGTGCCACTTCCTATCACACGGTGGTGTGGGAAACCGCTCAGCTTCCAAGCAGCATAAGTCAGGATGTCCACTGAAACAAACAAGAGAATATCATAGTTGCTTTCCGTGCACGGATAAGGAAAAACTCGAAACGCAAGTGCTTGATTGTCTTTAAAAGGCAATAAAGGCAAATAACTTGCTTTCGAGTTTTTCCTTAGGCTATGGTTACACGGAACGCGATGCGCTGACGCGCGCGTCAAAGTCTTGCCCTGTCGCACGCAAAATTCGCGTTCGGTGTAACCGTAGCCTTACCTGGCACTCTGCTTTCACTCATTCATTTGTATTAGACACCATTTTAGAAAACTGCATCCCTGCCCTCCAACTTGGTCCAATAGACTATCACTCCAAAAGAGTGCAGCACCTGATGGGGCAGCGTCATGACGTCCCACACGTCATTTCGTGATGTCTTGACGCGAGACGAAAAAAAATCAAATTGTTTCCCGACGTCATGATCGCTGAAACAACTGGATTTTTTTTAGTCACGTCATGGTGTTCAGAAATAACGTGCAAGACTTCATGGCGCTGCCCCGTCAGGTGCTGCACTCTTTTGGAGTGATAGAGTCTACTGACCACAACCAGAAACATACCGGTATATGTTTCTGCCACAACGGATTGTGATGTTGATGTTTTTGTCAAAGAAATGTAATGAATTTAAATGTCTGGAGTCTAATAAAAGAGCTTAGAAATGACAAAATCTGGGACAAGTGGTGGCCTTGTGACTGTGAGGAAGTGGTTGTGCCTTACCTGGATTTGATATAATCAGAAGTATACAATTAGGACTGTACTTGACAAGATTTGGAATAATGTGTTTGAATATCTCGACGTTTTTCTGCACCAAGTCCAGTCGACTCTCACCGTCTCTCTGCCTTGCCCCAGCAGTCACAACACACACTGCAGACCCCGCAGTCACACTGTAATCTAACGGTAATAAAAAGTTTAATCAAAATTGGGGAGCAACCCGTCACTTCCGAAGGGATGGATGGGGTAAGGATGCCCGAGACGAGAGACTGCAACATGTTTGAAAGGGCATCCCAGCAGTCAGAAACCAGCAAAGGGTATTTTTCAGGCGCGGATCCAGTGGGGGCCACCCGGCACGCGCCCCCCTTTCGGCCAACAAATCTGTAAAATTAACTGCGAAATTCTGAAAGGGGCTGTTCACTTAAGGCTCAATTGTACAATATAAATCTAAGAATTACATTGCCCTGGCCTATTTCTTGCTTATGTCATACTCCCCTCACGCCTGACTGCACACGCCTCTACTGGAGAGTCTACTCAGGCCAATAGGCCAAAAATGTGGTTCTTGGGATTTTGTAAAATTGACCCTTAAGTGAACAGCCCCTTTAGAGCAAATCATTGAAATTCACCACAGATTTCAATGTTTCTAGCACAGTGTGCCCCTCTTTTCCGAAATCGTGGATCCGCCCCTGTTTATGGTAGA
Source organism: Notospermus geniculatus (assembly GCA_002633025.1). Lineage (NCBI taxonomy): Eukaryota > Metazoa > Nemertea > Pilidiophora > Heteronemertea > Lineidae > Notospermus > Notospermus geniculatus. The sequence goes on from NMRB01000469.1 coordinate 275,625, forward strand.
ATTGTTATCTGGAGTTTTTACAACTGATGGTACACCACCAGTGGAAGGTCAAAGGATCTGTCATCAGTAGGTGAGAGACATGTAACATACCAGTACTTGCTTTCACAGTCACATTTTTGAGGAAGGCCTGACCATGTTGCAAATCCATCATTTCGCCTGTTAACTTGTCACTTATTACATCGACGAGGCATATCTCGCTAGCCACACCCTGAAAAAGAGTTGATAGCATGACAGTCACTACGTGGCTAGTTATGTGTGGTCTCGGCAGAAAACATCAACATTCTCAACTTCTGATAACTGGCTTCTCACTCAACTGAGCAGCCTTCCTGTTGGACTGATTACTTACAATGTCATGAAGTATTTTTCATGTTATCAATTCAATGAGGAACCGGCGGAACTAATCCGTGACGTGGCGCTGACGAACAACTCAGTTAAAACTATGACGTCGAAAGTCAAGCCAACGTTATTTGCCATTTAATTCTGAAACTACACCCTACGGTACTTCTAGCCCTAATATACCTGAAGCAGTCCACTGAATTTCCATGTTTACATGTTTATCATCAAGTATCGGACTGACTCAATGTATCTGAATGTTTTCAAACAAAAATTCAAGCGAGAACATGTCAAATTTTATCGATAAAATTGACTGTTTTAGTGTAAACAACAGACCGAAGAGCAACGTCACCGATTCTGAATGACGCATCGCACATAACGTCACGAACGATGAGCGACGTCAATGACGTTTTCAACGTCGCAACGCATGCGCTTTTGTGTTAAAACTGAGTTGATTCCCCAGCACCTCCTTTGGGCACGCCAGATCCCCACTGCAGTCTCTTTGGCTGCATTACTATTAGGAAACAAGGTGCGTTCCCAACTTTTGCCACCTCACCTGTAACATGACTGTGTACGCACACGCCATTCCGACCTGTCCCACGCCAACCACGGTGATCTTATTATGAGGTGTCCGATGACATGGGCCGATTTCTGTCATCAATTTCTCCCTCGTCTCACATTCGCACGGGGCCTCCATGATCTAAAGAAACAGGGCAAAGTAATGATACAGACAGATTGATCCCAATTTGAAATGCTTGGAAGTTAGTCAAGCTGGGGCTGCCTCGCCTAACCAATTACAAGTCAACTTGTAACCAAGTCAACTTGTAACCAGGTCGACTTGTTCCTGGGTCAACTTGTAACTACACAGTCAGGAACTTTTGCCGCATCGGGAGATCAGCTCCCGATTGGGATTTTGCATCTCCCGACTGGGAGGTTGTGTCCGAAACGGGATGCCTATGTTGTAATTTTTTGTTGCTTGAACAGGAGGAATGTCTCGATCAGGCAGTTCAAAATCTAAGAACTGATTTGCGCATCACATCGCGCATTTGCGCATGGTCGTAACCAGTGGAAAACGTGAAACAAAGATCAAGGTTTGTGTGAAAAAAATTTCTGACTGAAGTAAATTTTCTGGCCGATTTGACGTTGATTTTCCCCAATATTTGATGAAAGTTGGGAAGGGAAGAGAACATTGAAATCCCAATTGGGAGGTGTACGAAAACTCAATTCGGTTATTACCTCCCGACTGGGAGTTTTTTCGATTGGGAGGTCACCTCCCGATGCGGCAAAAGTTCCTGACTGCTACAGTCACATCGTACTTCGGTCAATTCATAACCTGATAGAATTAGAATTAGCAGTAGAATAGTTTATTAATTGTTCATATTAAGGCCCTCTAGGAGCAAAAGTGCCATTAAAAATATCACACAATGAAATGGTCCATGGACCATGTGCTCACTGGGTTGGACATAATAGTCTAATGACAGAGGGAGGTACATATCAGTTATGAGCAATCTGGGTCAAGTCATTCCCAATAAAAGACTTTGATGATTTTTGGGTTATGCCACCTGGCGGCCATATTAGATGTCCGATCGGGCTGCAACTTCACATGTACATGTACATAAAGGTCATCTGCAGGGGACCACATAGCACATTGGAGCGCTTTGGGTCAAGTCGTTCCTGAGTTACAGCACTTTGATGATTTTCGAGTTACGCCACCTGGTGGCCATATTGGATGTCTGATCGGGCCGAAACTTCACATGGACATAAAGGTCATCTGCAGGGGGCCACATAGCACATTGGAGCGC
>NMRB01000469.1:309068-346640 GCA_002633025.1 Notospermus geniculatus
GTAGCCATCCGTCGGCTTTCTTAATTACACAAGCCATGTTTTGTATAGGAATTCACACTTGCCTTAATTGATTAATCTCTTTTCTTTCAGCTCAACCAGCCATCCATTTATTACAGACACCCTTTCAGGTCCAGCAACCTTGTGGGGCTTGGACCTTATTCATTTCTTAATTGCTCACTCATCTTGTTTGCAGGGATATTTAGATCTACTTCAGGGACTTAGCTCAGTCTATTCTAGAGTCTTGTACTGTTAAGTGCCAGCCTGAAGAAGACCCCGGTTGGGGTCGAAAATTTGCAAAATCTGGAAGTTGACTTCTTGAATGAATACCAACATACCAAAAGCTAATGAACATAGTTACGCAAGTTTATCACTTTCTCCGACTTTTTAAAAAACTTTTTTACACCTACATGTATGTTACACTTGGGTTTTCCAAACCCAGTGCAAATGAAACCATTTCTTTTGCCACACGTTGGCCCGTATTCTAGAACGTTCCTTAACGTTAAGGTCAACCTTAAGTCTATTGTAAAACCATCGAGAACAATAGATTTAAGGTGGACCTTAATGTTAAGGAACGTTCTAGAATACGGCCCTTTGATTTCACTATAAATTCTTTTCAATTGACGAGGATACCAGAAACAAAAAAATATATACATGTATTTTCGAAACGAAGACGATTTTATTTCCGTGATGTGTTTTTCGATGTGGAGTGGAAATTTAAGCAGGTGAGTACATGTACACTTTTTCCTGAGGAGTTTATTCGATGCAGTGCAATCTTGTTGAGGAGCAAATGTGAAATTTATGTCTAATAATCCGAAATAATCTGCTGTGATAATTGATGACATAACATCACACAAGAGAAGGAGGAGATGGTGATTTTCTCAGGTTCCGTCCGACAACAAAACCTGGACCTTTCCTCGGAAAATCCTTCATTGACATTAACAAATTCCATGATAGACCGAACAGACTGCATCTAAATCTACTGCACTTGGTTTTCCTAGAGTCCAAAGTCGGGGTACAGGCATGACATGACGGGCGCTGCAGCCGCACTGGAGACACCGTTGGAACGTCAAGCCGAAGGAGTATGACAGGTGAGTCGATATTACTTTAGTCCGGCCCAAACTTATCAGGCCAATGTGTAGGCCTATTATGCTGTTGTACAGGGCCGACCGAATCGAAACTCCGATAGCACTAACAGGGCCTAACAGAGAAACTCTGTAATGGTAAAAGGCATTGCATAACTCTCTGTTAGGCACTGTTAGTGTTATCGGAGTTTCGATTCGGTCGGCCCAGATACATATGTATCTTTGAATCATTCCGCAGAATTAATCGAGTTATTCGAGGAAACAGGAGTTTTTTTCCTGGGGAAACTTTTTTCTTTTACACCTGGACTAAAACAATTAGGGTAAAAAGTCGGCGATACGCAGTAACCCAGGCGCTTCTTCAAGGAAAATGCTTTGTCCTTTGAAGGATTTATCCCCTGTCTCCTAGCACTTGTCGAGACTGACTTTATCCAACATGCACAAGAAGAGTGCATCTCCCTATAAAGACTGGTTTAAGATGGCATCAAATTTCCGCCTCCATACAAATTGCAACATTCTCATATTGAAAGCTGTCGTAATGAACGACGCCTGATAACCCGACCAACCTTAGTTCAACGAAGCAACACCAGAACGCGCTGAACCATGTTCCATATTGGCGTTGGAAAGGAAAGCTTTTGAAGGCAATGGTGCTACCTCCTGGTGGCTTTGGGGAAACCATTTACTCGCCAGCGGAACAGGTAGTGTTGTTACACTAGAGTGCTAACGTAAAATGTCGAAGTGAAACCATACTCTTTGAGGATTCACTGATAAAGGAAATGATGCATCCGTATACAATCGCAATATTAATGCAAAGGGGTGGATAGCATTCTCACGGGAAATATCTGTTTCTAGAAGAAAATGTACCGAAGTTGGATTATATCTTTACTACTACTCGTCTTGGTTATAACGGAGAACTTAGAATCAGTGGAGGCCGGTAAGTCCCGTTACAGCTCGCTACCCATGAGTTGTTGGTTTTAGAACCGTTTTAGTAGCTAGCTTTCGTGGCCAGCTGTGCGTTATGATAACTTTGTATGTGTTAATAATGATTCGTGTTATATGTTCATATATATTATTCAATGTAGCAGCTTAGTGCAAAGCCCGATATGATATACAACAAACATAGCATTTGACTCTGTTGACACATGAAATAAGTTTTACACCAAGGGACACTATCTTTGTGACATTGATGAAAAATTCGTTAACAAAACCAACGTGGCAATACGCTGAAGCTAGAATTCAGCGTGTGATAATAAATGTAACCATAACACAAAATGATAGTCGTGTGAACTGACAATTACGCGATGCCTGGAACTGATGATGCGATGCGAGTATAGAAGCGTGAGACCTGGCTATTTAACGCTTACAGATTTGAACATACTTTTGTGGTCTAAATAACAAATGTGTTACTGATGTCTCTGCAACACGGTGTTCGTGAACTGACAGTTACGCGAGCTGGCGAACATCATTGCAAAATAAAATGTTGATGAACTGACAATTCCGCGGTATGTGCCTTGCCTTCAGCTGGTGAACACAAGGATGAGGGTACAGGGCGTAAAACATAAATGCAATGTGCCAGGGCCGATGCAAAATTTCATTGGCCCTGGGTTACAGATTAAATAGACGTATTTTTAAAAAATGAAAGGTGATATAGGCCTATACACAAATAAAAGTTAAAACATGTCCAAAGGTAAAACAATGTGTTACCATTTTTATCAGCTGCATCAGTGTGAACTGACAATATTGCAGATTTTACATTTGTATTTGATTACATGTATAACGACCGTCATGGTAGGATACCAAAGGTTCAGTGACTTCGGCGACCGTACGAGGATGTAAATGATAATGAGAAATTTTAATAGACATGATACGAGAGTTCGTAATGGAGCTATGGGAGCAAAATCCCTTCCTGTCCAAGATTACTCACAGAAGGTCAATAATTGACGATTATGAAGGAGGAAAAAGGAAAAAGCAATTTCTGATCGTCAGAGAGAGGGCCAACTTATCTGTTTTTAAAAAGCGTTCAGCAAAGGACATAGGCCAAAACAATGTATAGGCCTAGTTACATTACGTCATGAGTCGTCTTTATTGGCTAAAGTCGCAGCATATTCTGATAGAAAGCAATTAAAAGCTTGCGAATAAATTTAATTGAAACGTTCTGTTCATTTTAATTACGGCGTCAGTTGATGGAATACTTGAGTTGGCTTCAGTGGAGCAAGAAAGAATTTGTAGTTTCTGCTCACTAGCCTCATGTATTTGAACTGCATGGTTTGTGTGTACAGCTTGATCTCACGTTACATTTCTGCACTTCAAATGGAAGGTACTTTTTAAATTACGATGCGGTGTTCGATTCAAATCGGTGCTTCAACTTAATGACACCATGCGTATACACACTGGTACTACACTCCATGCAGGCATCGGCTGTTGGAGATAAAGGCGAATCATGATGGCTGTACAACGTTACAACAATCGGTATTGTAATACCATAAGATCTTGATGATAGTGGGCTGGTGGATTTATAATGCAATTTATGTGGTCGCCTGCAGATGAAGGCCAGACAGCATGTCGAAAATTACATACATGAGTACTATGCTATTCATTATAACTACTCTAGTGCTGACTTCTAAACCTTATATTTTCTATAATGAATTGACATGCTGCTTTTAGCCCGGCGGTGTCAAAATCTATAAACGCATGTATAGTAATACAGTTTAAGTTCATATGAAAATGTTTATTATAAACTTGCAGTACACCACTCAGCACTGCACGAACGCCCGATATTGGTGATTTTAACGTAACGGCAAAGGAATCAATTTCCTTCTAAATTTTCCATAAGTACACCAACTGAAGTTTAAAATGTCTCTAATGGAAATGAAATATTGGCGTAACAGCGTCTGCTGCACACGATCCTGCACCAAAACTCAGATTTTGGTTCTTTGGCCTTGCATGGGTCTTTAACAAATTTGAAATAGGAGGGGCTTCGTGATGAAGTCGCACGGGGTACATTTGACTCTGTCCCTGTCCATTGCCAATTACATATCATTTGGTCATGAGTAGGCCTAAAACAAAGCGGGTGCAAAAGTGTGGAAAGCAGGTGATCCCATTAATTAGGGCCTATTCCATGATACAACTTTTAATAAGCTTGATGAATGAGTATTAGTCACGCGGCATAGGCTAAAATACCACCAGAATATTTCACTTTTTGAAGAAATTGTGAAACTTTGCACGCTGGCAGGGGACCCCCTAAGAATCATTTTTCGATTAGGATCCAACTCTGAAAAAACTATATGTAAAAAGTAAAAAAAAAATATTTATGTGTTTTGAAACTCGTACAACCCATGATTTAAAAATGTTCCATCCTTATTGGACGCTCGGAGTTGTAAGGCGCTACAGTTTCTTTACGATATCTCCAGGAAGTTTCAACATTAACGTGTTGCTGCCTTTCTTGAGACACGAATGTTTTTCTCACGAAGTTAAAAATTGGTTATAAGACTGTTCCGAAGTTTAATTTGTTAACCTTATTACTACTGTCTTCATTGTGTTCTATTCAATTAGCTGCGTGTGGTGCTTATGCTAGATTTACAACGTGCAATCACGTCGTTTGAATAAAATCTGATAAAATTCTATGGGTGGTGTAATTTTATGTCAATTTAACTGCATAGGCACCGACCCAACAAATTATGATAGGCAGCATGGTGACTCCTCTGTGAAAAATCAATTAAAGTCGTTCATTCAGGTAAACGACATTGCTACTCGTACATTCATGTATGCGACAGTCAAAGGCCACGTTAGACCTGTCTTGATGCACGTGAAAGGCTTGGTACACTAACTACGCTACCCTCACTGTGATATTTCTCGCACAGGCCTAAGGCTCATTGCATATCACCAAACCGAGACTTGATATTTTGCACAAAAGAACCACCGTTTCAGTCCTGTACCTGTCAGGCCAACATTCTTTTGATAAAGAATGGTGAATTTTGACAATAATGACAGGCGTTTTGATATAGCAGCTCCTGATCCTTTGTCCCATTTGTTGAAAGTTATACGAAATATTGAATTTGACTTCGACAGTCAGGTCAGGACATCAATAGGTTCTCCAAGCATTTGCCTTGTATACCGGTTATGAAAAGGGAGAGGGGTCCCTTTGTAAACTGTCATATTGTATCGTTACCCACTGAGTGCTGAGACCTCAAGTGCGCGTGATTTGTGTCTGTTTATAATAAATGAAAGTGCCAATTCGTGTGATAATATTCTTCTGCCCTTTCTAATATAGAATGATGTATGATATGCTTATTTGCACTATAAAGGATATCAATGGTTCTCCCACACCGGTGTTGACAGAGGTCGACTCTGCGGCGTTTGAAAATATTCTGTGTCGGTGGATCTATGGTGGCACCGACGAATGAGTTTCAATTGAGCGAGCCAATATACATGTACAGGAACATTAAAGAAAGATATGGTCCTTTCCAGATCCCTAAGGCAAATCGCACTTGGCTAACCTTGTCAGTTTTGGTTAGTCTATTGCCAACAGCTTGACCACAAACACAGCCAATAGGCAAGGTGACATGCATTATAAACTTCAGCTTGTCAAGTATTGTGCAATAGCTCGTCAAAATAGTGAACAGGGTCGTGTAACATTGCAGAATTCAACCTAGTACCATTTGCCTTTGGTATCTGGAAAGGACTATACAGTTTTGTCTGCCACATATGATATTGTCCAGAAAAACCCACCCTCCACATATACACGGTCACAGCTGTATACATGTAACTGTCCCGACCTGTGAGCCAGCGTTCACTTTCACCAGCTATTGGCTAAGAAAGTAGCTTAAGAGAGCCGCAATAAAACAAATAAGTCAAGCTGCTTGCTCATCTGACAGGTCGATAACCATTATTTCCTGGAGGCTAGTGAAAGTTCACCGGATGCAGCGCGTTGTAAGGTCCCTGGCTTCTGTCCGAAACGTTGATGCACATGGTTCTCATCAATGCCAACGACCTACACACTTCGTACATTAATCCAATCACCGTGTTAACTGATAAACCTGATCGACTCAGTAATTTCAGCTGCATATACATGTACAATGTATCTATAGCAAAGATGCTGAGACTGATCAAAGGTTTGATTTTAATAACATGTATTATAGCTTTTGGGAAGGCACACGCCACTGTTTAAGGAACCTCAAGTATGGCCGCCAGGGGGCCATCTTGGAAATTGTCCTTTGGCTCACGGTTTGCGATATCTAAACCATGGTTTGCGATTCCTAAACCATCGTTTACGTCTCAACTACAGTTTACGACGACCGAAAACCAGCGATTTAGGCACCGTGATCATTCCATGCTTAAATCCAACTTTAGGTCAATGTAGACCTGACAAACATTACTCGTATAGTATGGGCACTGAAAATGTGTCCAGGCCGTAAAGGTCCACGAAACAATTGAATTCCTGAATGCAAAACCGGAAGCCTTGTTTATCAGCGAGAAGATGAGTTACATGGCAGTCCATTCCCATCACCCATGCAGGGTTCCCGCTGCCACTCTTCTCTCTAGTCATTGAAGAATAAAATGTGCTAAGTGACTATTGGAAAATAGTCATTTCATTGATTTTGACCAGGATTTTAATGATAATTCAGGAGTGACTAATGGAAATTCTAAAAGTGAAGAAAACTATCCAAGTTCCAGGGGGAACCCTGCCCATGATGACAGCTACACGTTTCGATTTCGAATGTACTGTACCGAGGTACTGTTCAGATGTGTCTGATATTGGAATCCTGCGACTCGCACAGTAACCAAGTTAAGACTTCCTCTTGGGGTTTCCTGTCAGTTATCGCTGAGCAAAGTCACACAGAATGACCCTGTGGCCGAACAGAAAAATAGCATACATGTTATTGAGATTAATTAATGATTATACCGATTTGATATTTTTGGTCTTAATTCATGAAAGCTTGCAGTGATCTCGTCCGAGAGTGTACGACATCGTGTAAATATTTACTTCTGTATTATTATGGTCACATCATTGCTGCTGATGCACTTTTTGCATCATGACGTCAAATATCAGAAACCAATCGTGTACCAAAATGGGCGTTATACTGCAGGGTCACTGCTTCAGTCGGCCATGCTGACATCCTTTCTGTGGCGCTGAGTGCTTAATGATGACGCAGAACTGAAAGACCACTTTTAGCACTCAAATGGCCACAAAAACAATACAGCCCTGGTGACTGCACTTTTATTTTGATGATGTCAAATGGGGAGATGTTAGTTCCGACATTAGCCGCCGATTTGCTCAGAGTATACTGAACACTTAAACACGTAAGCCTATAACATCATGGGCTTATTTTTGCGGCACACGACGTCTTGTACACGAACGTTCAATTTAGAAAGGCCCAAACTCTATGATATGTTTCCCCACGTCATTTCCGTCAGCTTTCCATCACTCATTGCCGCATGGAGGAATCAGACTTGCCATTTTCCGATTCTCTGCATCACTAATAATTAGTCAATCACGGAATTAAACAAGAACATTATTCCTAAGGCTGATGGCTTTCTGGCTTGGGGGGATCTGTTCGTGTTGGCAAAGTTACCCGGCCATTCATCATCCATGATATCACGGACCTATCGGTTCAGGATAGCACGGCGTCATGAATACATGAATATGCCGAAAAGACGTGTCGTATATAAATCAAGGATTTGTGGCGTTTTGTATAAAACATGACTCGGCTGTTAATGAGCCTACGCTATTCTTTCATGTGCTTCTTTCATTTTAATTCACGCGAATGAAATGGTATTCATTTCTAAAGGACTATGCGTTAACAATACTTGTATGCACAGAAAGTGTTGCTTCCTTGTGCATTGGACTTACTTGGTTGAGTTCTCTGTTAGTCCTGAGCCGCGTCGGGCATAACAGGCCTACACGACACCTGTAAAGAGAGACGGTCTCGTCTCAAATTGCATGCGAAAACACTGTTCAGGAGAGTGCTTTAGCGCGAGCAGTCCTGTAATTTATGCAAGACATAATGACCTAGTGACAACTCATCTTCCCAGACGGATCGGCATTAGGTGAATGTTTGTCAGCGGCAAAATTCAAACACACCCGAATCATTAGCATGTTGACGCTGAGCACTAAAACAATTGGCGCGGAGTGCTCTTTAAATTTAGATATTTCTTCACGGTCATTGTGTTCAGAAACTATCATTGTTAGCCATGGCGTCAATGACTGTTAATATCTCTTCGACTTTTAACCTTTACAACAAAAATAAATTACTCTCGGCAACTAATTGATACTGAAGTAAATTGTTTCAATTACGGCACTTGCGAATCTTCCTGATTGTTCATTAGGAAAGGCATGACACTGTCACGCGACTCGTTACCAAGTGTTTACCAGCGAATGTCGCCCCATCGATCTCCTCTGAAACTCTCATTCAGCTAAAAAGGTATCAGGTTAATTCACAAACAGCTTGCTGTGTCAGAAAGTGTTAGGATTTATTCGACTTTGATCTGTCCAAGTTGATCTAATTTATACACGAAACGTCTGAAGAATTTATTGCTCTTTTTCTGATTCAAGTTTCAACGAATACGCTTTTTTGCTTTTCCCGTTGGTTCAGCGGTGCTCTTGCTGGATTTCCTGCAAGATTGCAACGTGTTACACATTTTTTTTCTGCCCGTGGGCTTAAAGGGCCACTAGAGTCAGCTCCCAATGGATATTTTGATACCAAATACATGTAGATGGTACGTGCATGACCATCTCATTGTGTGACATACATTGCAAGCAAAATGCACTTGATGTCAAGTCTGGGCCCAAATTCGTGTTTCTCAGTTGCTGGCGCCACCTGTGGTGTACATGTAGTTGTAAGTAGCAACAAAGTAAAAAAAAACCTTTTCGCCACGGTACGGAAGTTGGTGGGTGCTTGCACATGCACGTGTGTACACTCACATGTACATCAGCCAGCGATTTGGTCACCAGGAGTGTGTTGGCGACATGACTGGGCAGTAACAAAAAGAAAATCAACACGCCGAGACACTGAAATTGATTTTCATTACACAACAGACGGCGAGTGAGTACACGTCGGAACTCACATTTTGCAATTCATCGAGTTTTTTTGCTTGTTTGCTTTTTCCCAAAGCTTTGTCTGAAAAGGTTCCTCGGGCGCTAATTTTTCCCGATAACAGTATACACTTCCACCCCACTAAAAAATTGCGAAGTCAGATATCAATTCCAAATTCTATAATAAGACAGAGACGCGATACGTAATTCCGTTAAAAAATCTTGATCCGACTTAGGTCTTTTATTCCGTGCCCTCCGGGTGTGCGGAACCGCCGTTGCTTTACCACGAGGTGCCTAGCCCAATGCCGATGGCATGCTGCGAAGAAGACACCTAATAGACGGACACTAGATCCCCATTCAATTTCTTTACCTTAACGGAAGGAGTATAATCCAAATTGATTCCACATTGTCATGTTATGTACATGTAGACATGTCAGTTGCAGGATTTAAGGTAATACGACCCGATTCTAATTATCCTCTTTGCTCAGAGGCAGGATTTTACCTTGAGAACTATCTTCATTAGCTTCCATCAGACTGATTCATTTCCTTATGCTAAAATTCAAGCTTTATCATTGTTGGTAATTTCGGGAGGAAATAACACGAAAAGAAGACATTCAACTTCTAATTACATGTATCTTCTCGTTGAAAAAGGTCTGCTTTTTTATACGAAATTCGCTGTAAAATTTTCAACTGCATTCGACTTTAGGCTCTGTCAGGGGCAGTTACTGCTACTGTAGCGCTCGTCGCTCCCCCTTGGTCACCGCCGACAAACATGACGTTCTGGTAGGGGGAGCGAGCACACTACCCATGATAACATCCTCATAACCTCAGGATGTAATAATAGACAGACACAAGCTAGCTATGTTTTGACCAAAAATTCTCGAAACATCTTCACCTACATCAGTTCATGCAGTGACCATCGGCATTGTCATAGATGACCTGTTACGGTCCGTATCTGTTCGGTGCACGAATCTATACTTCGCTCACATTGATTGAATCCTCGGGCAATTTTAAGTAATTTGAAGGTGAATTTCTGTAATTTCCTTCAAATTGAATCCGTGGACAGGGACGAGCACCAGCATACGTGAAGATTCATGGCAGCTGGCCTTCATTTTGTGACAAATTGGGATGTCATGATGTGCTATCTTCCTATTCACTTACTGATCCCAAACAGAATCCGGGTTGATTCCATGCTGCTAGCCTTCGTTTTGCCTCAAACACGAGATGTGCAGACTTCTGTAGTCACTTGCTGGTCTCAAACCATTATCCGTCTCTGCTGCTACCCATTGTTTTCCAACTTGTTTTGCAAGGTTCATTGGCACACGGATCCGATCCGTTTCCAGTCCGTTTGCCCCTAGTTTTCCGCATACGACAACGCTGAAGTCCATTTGGTAGATTTTTTGCGGACCTGAATCGGACCAATTCCGTGTGCCAATGAACCTTGCTTTATTCAGCGTCCTACCTCTCGCCGATCCGCAAGCAACTGTCCCTTAAAATGATACAATAGTCAATAAGATTATGTCTTGGTCAGCTTGTACGCCATCTCAGAAAACAACTGTCGACCTTGGGACGTTTCCCATCGGTAAAGGATTTAGCTCAATATCTTTGTACCAGCCATCTTCTCCAGCCTGTCCTCCGACCGTAAAAGGAAGCATCTCCAATCGTAATCGGGGGAGCATGTTCGTGAAGACCATCCTCCCTCCGATTAATTGATGGGTATATAGAGATAAATAATTCCATTTTACAACTGGAGGAAGCAGTAAGCGTGCCCCTGCAAGCTTTGTAAACCACTAATTCGTCTTTTCAGAGAAGTACATTAAGAGGTTCAGGAAAGGTAGGATGCAAGGTATGGCATGGCGACGATTTGATGTATGGTGTGTTATGCCTGGTCGTATACTCCTTTTCCACATCAAGAGGTCAATCCGAGTGAGCCACTGCCAGGTTACAACCCGTAGATGAGGGACAGTGATGACCAAATCACATGGATCCCGATTGACCATCCAAGTACCAATGGCACTTTTGAAATGTGCATTCAACCAAGTCAGTCGAGAGAGGGATGTCCACCTTCAACATGGTCAAGGCCATGGCTGATACGTATTCATAAAAGATAGCAAATGATTTACTTACTTCAACTTCAACAGTACATGTACATTTACATTGAACCTCGCTGTGCAAATCATAAGTAAAAGCATTTGCTAACTTTTATGAATACTAGCCAATAGCCCGGGCAATGGACGACATCGCAACTCTACATAATCCATGTGACCTGTAGATCACTGTGCCTCTAAACTGGCAGTGGCTCACTCGGACTGGCCCCCTGCTGGGGAAAAGACACATTGACCTCACCTTCATTGTGTAAACGTACATGTATTTCTATAGAAAGATCTTTCGTCTTCGAGATGTATTCTTGGTGGTTTCTTGCAATGTGTAGTTATAGCCTACCACATGTCTAGGCAGATGTTCTATCTTTCTATATGTTTCTTTGATGGCTCTTATCGTAAAATTATAGTGTACCACGTCCAGCAGTTCGAGAGAAATGCTATCATTGCATGGATCAGCATGGCGTTGATACTGAACAGTAGTCGACCGGTCATTTATATTATGCATGAGCATGTCTAACTCTGGCACTTTGTTAAGCAAGGTCAGTGATAAGTGTGTTAACTTGTGCGACTGTGTAGGATTAATTCAAGGTCATACACTCAGTGTTTTTCTCAGTGTTTCTCTAGTTGTTTCCATTGTTTAGTTCGCGCGGCGTCGTCGAGAACGATACATCGTAGCTTTCACTGCGTCAGGTACAAGACATATTAATAGTCACATTCCATTCAATTGCATTGTACATATAATGGACATATTCTACATCATACCTGCAACGCCGCCAATCGTGTTGAAGGCCTCAGGGCAACAAAGAAATTTTACCAAACATTGTGAAGTCTTGCTAAAGGCCCGTTTACACATGCAACTTTTCATATGCAACTTCATGCAACTTGTTGCATAAATCTGATGAGACCAAAAAGTTTCGTAAAAGTTGCATGTGTAAACGGGTCTGCAACTTGTTGCAACTCGATCACGCTGGAGTTTGCATCGATTTTTCTATGTGTAAACCGTCCCAGGTAGTTTGCAACAAGTTGCAAGTTGCTGCAACTTGCAACTTGGTGCAACCTAGTGTAAACCGCCCTTAAAGGATGGCCAGCTAGTGATGGCAACACTGCCAGGGTAATGGATTCGCCATTCAATTATCCGAGGTGGCATCTACGCTTCGGCGATTGCTCTCCTTATTCTGGGATTCTGCGTAATCTGACCGACCTGCGTTCGTGGTGGCAACCAACCAAGCACATACATGTATATGACGGAAGTATCTTCGCCGACACAGGAAGTCAGAAGAGCCGCAAAGAAGTTACATTTTTTCTGAGTTCCGAACATCTTCTTTGAACTTTGCTACAGAGAGTTCGCACGTCACCGATTTCCCACGAATAGCGACAGCGGCTGCCAACGTAATATTGAAGCCAATCAAACTGCCAATAAAATCAATGGGTTTGACGGTTTATGCATGATATAACTGATCGCGAAAATCTCTTTGGCTTCCATCCGCCCCCTGAGATTGGTCCAAAATTATACCTGAATTTCCAAAGGCGAAAGGTTGAGTTTTCTATCTATGATATCATCTCAGGGATAAAGTGTCAAAGACGAGGTAACTTCTGAGATATTCTCAATCAGAGCTGGCATTGATCCTGTAAAAACGTGTCAGGGAGATTGATAATGAGCAAATGATGGCAATCAGTATGACTGGTTATCATTTGATTAACTGATTATTTGCCCCCAAATCTTGTTTCTTTCTCATCAAAGCGCTGCCGGTTGATTGGTCTGCTTTCCTAATACTTTGGTCCAGATTGGGCGCCCCGACCGGGCCACAGCTGCGGTCAAGTAAGACATTTCCCATCGGTTATCCAGGACTTGGCGCATCAGGGTGGGTGTCGCCATCGTTGGTACCCATGCTATTTCAGATTTTCGCCCAAAACGGCACTACGCCGCCATTGGCATAGCGACCGAAATTTCCCTGCCATGGTTCACTTGGTCGATTACTTTGCTTAGCAAACCTTCTAGGAGGCCGATTTTGTGCCGGGCACGCCGTTACTCCTGAACAATACAATGCTAATTACATGTAGTTGTTTCGCAACACCATCTCTCTAGTAATGGTCAACCTTGGTTCCCATGGAGCGACATTCCCATTAATGAAACAACAAGCCAAGGATTTCCTTGCTGCGGAATGATATCCGGTGATTTGCGGGGGCGCTGTTGGACAGTGTCCTGGATGAGGATATAACCTTGTGTGCAATGGTCCTAGATTACCGCCGACTTGTAGCTGTCATCCGGCCGGGCATACGATATTATTCATCCGTAACAGACAGAAATATGCAAGGCGTCCAGAATAACATGACGTTGTCATGTATCTAATATTGGTGATGATAACTATAGAAGATTACATTAACCCTCTGAAACTGGGATCATCTCCATCATTTTCATGGCCATTCAGTTAACAAGATACCATTGCTCTTGATCTAAAGTCTATTTACTACATTCATCTGTGGAATGTAGTTAGCTTCAATTTGGGGGTATTATTGGTGGAAACAGAACATTTGTCCCAGATTTTAGAACAGATGTTACTTACCTTAATAGGGGGCTTAAATACCCCCAAAGTGTGAAGCTAACATATTCCGTAGATGAATATTGAATGAAGATTGCATTACAACAATAGCCATAATTTTCTATTCCATAACCTTGTGTAAAAGGATGAAAAGAAATTTCGTGTTCTGAGAAATTCGCTATTTAGAGTGCGTCAGAATGACCCTGGCATTGCGTAAATCAAATCCTGGTGTCATTGATGAACAACCATATGGCGCCTGCTGTCATCCTCACTCCCTAGTTATAATGGAAGTTCATTAGAGGTAACCGTAAACAAAAGAGTATTAATGACCGACACTTTTCCCTGCATGACTGGTATTTTTTTATTGGCGTATTGTCATGTTGCATGACTCCAGACATACCTTGTCTCTGCATGTCTCTTGTTTCTCTCGCTACTCTACTAGTAATGTGGCGATGTTTGCTCAAAATACTCGTTGAACCCCCACGAATTGGTGTTATTGACCACGTGATCCAGTGTGGGTGTTCTTCATCGCCTTGCTTATCATTTTCCTCAAAATCATGACTAGAACTGTCAGCTGCACTCGTCACGTCCACAGGCACCGAGTGTGTTCTTGTGACCATTTTGTGCACAGTTTGGTGTGCAGAAGTGAATGACCGAGTTGGCCATTACCACAGGTTAGAGGTACAATGATCTGCAGGTAACATGAACCACATAGGGTTGGAGCACTGACCGACCATCCACGCAGTCTATGTCCGTGAAGAACCACTTCCCGAACTTGGTGGGTACACATTTCAATCGGGCGATTTTTGGCACTTGGATGGTCAATGGGCCAACCTTACAAGGTCCATGTGATCTCCCGATCAGTGTGTCTCCAAACTGGGCGTGGCTCACTCGGACTGACCTGTTCTTGCTGGAAAGAGCGTTTTATTTTGACGAACCTGCTAATAGAACTTGTTTACAGAATATCAGAAGGTGATGATTGAACACTTCGTTGTAGGGTCAAATGATGGTCAAACGATAGTCAGGTCAAACGGTTATCATTACATGAACTGATACCAATCGCTAATTATCACACAAAACAAGTTTCCTTCAATCTGTACTGATTAATTTACGCATTATTCCTGTACAATGTACATGTAATTATCAAGTTGAGCCTGCAAGAGAATTACATCACATAGTGTGTCAAATGCAACCTGATTGCCTTATACAACATCTAAAGCCGTTGGTCTAGGGCTAATTGAAAGTGTCGTTATGGTGATAGAGGAGTTGCACATCAATGCTGAAGGTTAGATTCCATTATATCGACGCTATAGGGAAAATGATTCAATCTTGTTACAAGTTTGTTTTGAGTTAATTTTGAGGAGATCGTAGACAATAACTTAATTTACATTTCAAAGGATTTTTGGTCAGCTACATGTACCTTAAGATCGATCTGTAAACTGTTTGAGGAGCAGTACACTGCGTGAGCAGAAACAGCTATTGTATACACGAAACAGCTGTTACATAAGCCTACATGTATATCTCTTCGTCTAAACAGATGGGAAGAGGGGATATTTTTGATATTTTTTATTTAACCAATCTGTGTACATGTTCTTGTTTGTCCAAGATACAGAAAAGCACAAAATTGACACACAAAATGATAATAAGCAAGAAGTCAATCTCCAGAATTCACGAATTTTCGACCCCAACCGGGGTCAGTCTTTTCTAGAGTTTCAGATTGTAAAGTTCCACTTGAAAAAGACCCCGGTTGGGGTCGAAAATTCGTGAATTCTGGAGATTGACTTCTTGCTTATTATCATGTTCTTGTTTGCGTACGTTTATGGACAAACACCATTGTATGCGTACACTGTACGGTATGTACTGGTAGAATATTATATGTGTGTAGGTATCCTCTATATTTTGGCCACATTTATTCTATTGCAGTTCAAATATAGCCGCCAGGTCGCCATACTGAAAAAGAGCCTTTGGCTCATACCTGATGAACAATACTGCAAAGAATGTTTCTAACCTGGTATGTTTCCCTGGAACATATTGACTTGACACTTGTTGTTCGTTCTTCTAGTACATTGACCCAGGTGAGCACATGGTCATTGGACCATTTTTTAAATTCCTTTTACACCAGGTATTTCATATGCATAATAATAACGCAGAAACCGATACATGTGGGTCTTCATTTTAATGCTGTATTATCAAAATATGCACGTACATGTCGAAACAGTTACAACAACATCAAATAAAAAATTCCCGTTGCTATGTTTTCCAACACAAGCACTGAACCAAGCTTAAATATTGATATCGAAACTTTTCATACGATATAATTAAACTGTCACTGAAATTTACACAACAACAGGTGTGAGACCGTTCCGACTCGCCTGGTATTGATTTTCGGAATATACATTTCCTAATTCTCTTGAAACAAGGCGCCGCAGTGTCCCTCCAAGTGTTGGAAAGCCTGGTGATCAGTCCTGAAATCGGAGATCAATGGCGTATCAGATGTCACACACCGAATGTCCACTGATCCTTTACCTATAGATCTGCATTCATATCAAGGCGCCAGATTCATTCTAGTCTTTCGACGGCCAAATCTCACATTTGCCGATCCAATCCAAGAATCATTCCAGCCGGGCCAAAACTAAACCCGTAATCTGTTTACGGCGAATCAGTGTCAAATCGCCTCGTATCAAATTCTCTCTAGCCGTTCTCTTTGTGAATTAAATAACCATCAGTCTTCATCAAGCGTGTTGTAACATATAGACGTCGTTTACCGCAAGATTACAGAAGCAAGATGTGATGAGGCCAGAATCAAATTTGATTCCGCCGAGATGCGACCATTGATTTTGTGATAATTCTCGATATAGATCGGGAATCTTACCTAGATCGACCCTTTTCGTGCTAAGCATGGTAACTCTGATAGTTGTGGCCATTGCTGACCGAGTAAGACCTCCGCAGTAGGTCTATAACAAAATTTAATGCTGTGTCGTACGGCGGCCTTGAAAAAACTGGTAATTAAAATGGAGTGAAACAGTCAGTAGTTTGATCAATATTGAAAAATAATTTGCTGAGGGTTGAATCGTCACCGCTTATCTTTTAGTTATGGCTGTACAGTATATTCCTCACAGAATGTTCGACGAACTCAGAAACCAAACCTAATTTACAGCTCCAGATCGTTGAAATGGAAATTGTCTTACATGTACATGTACATGTACGTGCATGTATGACATGCCGACCGCGAATTAGGGCAAATTAGGGCTTGAGTTGAGTGATGGGATTGTCTTGCTGTACAATAAAACACGTGAAACTGACTTTGGGGCTTGGACGTTAGGTCTTGTAAATACGCATGCTACATGTATGAATTCCGCCATTGGTGGACTAAGCACAATGCTACAATACATAATTACTACAAGAAAGCTTAGCCTTTAAATTTCTCGAGTGAGCCCCTTCAGATGCAAGCCTACGGTATACATGTTGAGTCGTTGTAGAAAACATACTTAGGAATGTGCAATTTGGTTAAAACCCTTCGTAATACGATTCTTCATCTGAATGAGAATATGGCCACTTTCCATTCCATTTTGGAAGAATACTGCGCACTCCTTCCCGGCCATGTCCCCTTATGGTGTAGACAATGGCTTCTTATTTCGCATAGAAAGCATACTCAGGGATGGATAATGCTCCTAAAGATGGTTTCAGACAGAATCGTAGACACTCAGCATGTCAGGGAAGGAAGGGAAGCCTTTTTCTGATGAGCAGAGAAGGCTTTCTCCAGGCACTTTAAGAAACCCTTGTGGCATATTCGTTGGTAATGCATTTATGAATACATGTACATAAAAAACCCATCTGAAGATATGGAAAAAGCGAAATTCTTCTCATCCAAAAGGATCGATTTACTATGAGCGGCTTTTGTATTGGCGACATTTATTCAAGAAGCTAACCGTTCCGTTTATGGAAGTATTTCCATATCACATCTGGGTCACAATCGAAGCAGGGCATTTACCGCGAGGCAATCATACAGGGGCCAATCTCGACATCGCAATCATGTCAAAATCGCATCAATAATCATAACACTGACGTACCTATAAAGAACCTGTGTTTTTATATTGCATCTCATACAAAATCTTATTCATAGTGCGCGGAATGAATCAACAAAATATGACAGTTCCTTCATCCCTGTTGGTACCCATAAGCTTTGCAATCCCATAAGCGGTTGTCTGCCATGATGTAAATTATGGTGTCTCCATTTGTCCCGTCCAATCGAACATCATGTTTACCAGAATGTCCAATTTTCAGCTCGCAGCGTACAGGAATGTTGTACGGCGGTACGTGTACATGTATTCGTTGTGAAAGTTACTCCTGGGAATGAAAAAGGACTCCATGTTATCAGTGCCCATTGATTCAGCTTACATGTACATGATTCAAAAGTTGATGCTCTTTCATTCTTTTAACTTCCAGATTCTTTTTTCAAAATTCCTTTTTTCACCATTTTGGGTGCCAAGGAGGCCCCTGGGGCCAAATTGGACTTTTAAAAAAAACGTATGCGTCTGGTTAAAAGCCTGAAACGAAATGAAATTCCATATTTATTGCCAGTTCATTACAAATGTTTTTTTCTCGTTTTTTCATTCCCCATTGCCATTTATTATTGACTGACAGTATGGTTGATCTTCCATTGCGAACCATCCGCACACTGTCAGGTTGTTTCGGCACGATGGACTTTTTCCAGCTGCTAGGGAATTTGCTGTCAGTTAGGTAATGCCTAGGTCACATATCCACCGGGCCCCCTACGATTTTCCCCACCGGCGGCTTGCCGTGGATTTCAGAGACCGTACGGGTCCATTTCGNGTTTGCATGGTTGTCATGGCAGCCTGCTCCATCATGTCCATGTCCTCCCCCCTTTACGTCACTTCCTGTTGTTTTATAGGAAGCGTGTATAGGGCCATATGCACGGGTCGGACTTCAGCCACACTTTCATTAATGTCTGACTTTTCTCAGACTTTCTCTTTGCTCGAAGCATTAACTTACCGGTAAGCTATACTTTAGGCTAAAGTCCGACCCGTGGATACGGCCCATAGTCTCACACCCCAACCAAACACTGATGGTAATTCTTCCAAATCTACCGAAAGGCTCTGTCCGTGTACCAACATTTCAGCCAGCAATATTGAAAAATAATTTGCTGAACAACCAATACACACTCAGGCCCTGTGTGTGACTCAAGCTCCTTCCCATGGCTTTCAACTCCGTGCCACCTTGTCGACTGTAAAGTGTCCTGGAGTAAATCCTGCGCGGGTTCATCACTTCCGCCAATTAATAAAGTAAGACCCACTTAACTTCAGTGCAAATGGCCGTCTGAGGGTGCAATTTCGCCTGATGGAACTAGCCCGCGATATAGATGAAGCATTTCCAGTACCATTTTGCTCTTGAGTGGCAACTCGACCGAGAGATTACCGGACGAGACTGACCCGGGGAGCTGCCAACAGCTCTCATTATCACCGATTTACTCGCAAAGTGTTGAGGACCTGATTAGGTGAACTTAATAAATCTCCTTTTCGCTGATCACCCGACTAACTGCAACAAAGAATAACGTGTTAATAAGCAAAAATAAGACGGAATATCACAAAATTTTCACATCTCTTCTTTATTCATTGGCGACACTTCAGGAATAACATGCTTGATCTTTTCCATCGATCACGGGATGAAATTTCTTGCCAAACATGACAGCATGATAAAGCTTTTTTAATCCCGAGACATTGGAGCACGTTGGCTGTTGAGTCCTCAGAATCCGTCCTCTTTCATTCCCCGAAATGAGTTCGTCTTTGCTGAGAGCCCCTCTCCCAGCAGCAGGATGCATTTGTCAGAAGCAAAGAGTAAGGCTTATGACAGATAATGGTCATAAGGTTAGCTAGTTCTTATGATGGAACGTGCGAACGAAATTAGTTTCCACTTGGAGAATTTCGGAACATTTTTCATGAAGCCAAAGAAAGAAAGAACCAAAGACCGTCCAAAACCCGATTCACTCTGTCTTTATTCTATTATTAAGTCCCTGAATGTAGCAATTCATTGCCCTCGGCCTCCAAACAATAACCCATTTGATTACTGCAAGGCAACACTGTACTACGACACAGTACATAACTATAGCTTTCACACCCCCAGGCATGCCAGGCTTAGAAGGCGTATCCAAGTAGCAAGTGAACTGATCAGAAGTAAACATTCAAAAGTCAGTCACTTTTCACGAATGGAAAGTTACACACGTAGGGGGTACATTGCACAGCCCATGCACTCCCCCTCTCCACACAGTCACACACGCAATGCACTGACGAAATGGCAAATTCATGAATCACACCTTGCCTATTTTTTTTCTCTCCAGCACAACGTGGTCGTTCTGTCTGGAAATAGGAAACGTGTCCACATTTTACGAGAACGATGTCCTTTATTATTAGCCTTTATCTCGACATCATTCAGGGGTTGCAGCTTATCATGCCAACATCATGGCAGCAACAGAATATCTGCTTGTTCGTGCAGAAGTGCAAAAAAGACGCTCGTACGAAATGTGACGCCCGCAAATAGAACACGTCGCAACCGCCATTTTAGTCTTAATGTCATCCTTAATGAGAGAAAATGATAGCAGTCCTGGATGTTAGGGTTCCGTTGGGACCTTGGAATGCTCCACGATTGCTCTGGAGTTCATTCAGAAAATAGGCAATCAAATCGTAGGTGAAACTGCTCCTAGTACGTCCGTTTCTGGTAATAAGCAGGTCAGGTACAGGTTGTAGTAAGTCTCGAATCACATGAAGGTCATGTGACGGATGCCAATTTGACGGATAGGCGTTGTACTGCCAAGGCGCCAGTCCTCAAAAGATGCTGTTAAAAGCACGGCTTCAAATTTCGGTGGCGTTATCTTGGCAGCAATTGCAACATAATCTGTAGCATATACAAGTAGGCCATTGGTTTGCTTGTTTTATCATTTAGACTTCTACTTCTAGGTAGATTTCGTTTGCTGTAAGGCCTTGCTCATCAAGGTTGCGTTTCTTGTAAGGACTTGTTCAACAGGTTACTTGCTTGAATTTCTCTTTGTAACAAGCTGATATTACAAAGATTCATTTCAGATGTCTATCAGGTCAAGGATACACTTAGCATTCGACTGCTTTGTCTTAGCATGGAGGTATTGTTGAGATAATACCTCCATGGTCTTAGTAGGTCTATGATCGGGCTTGGGATACAGTAAAAAAAAGTCTGCCATTCAGAGAACGAAGGGCAGAAGATCCATTTTCGAGTGTCCACATAATCCTTCAGTTTACAGATGCTTTATCTTTAAACTTTATCGTTAAAAGATGTAAGTCCTAAAAAACTAGTGATGGTGTACAAGCATTAGGTCACGTAGTGCAAATACATTCTATTAGCTACCAATATCGTACGTACAGTACATGTAGGCCTACATTTCCAAGAGGGTGCACAGTCTATCCACCAATCAATACACTTTTCACCATTTGAACATTTTTCTTCAGGGCATAGACAGTCAAATATGACCGGCTACTTTAAGTTTGGTAAGTTTTTTAAAGCGGCATAATTACGTAACGTGTGAAATACATGTAGTAGTGGCACTGTATATGCGACAATTTAATACTTGTAATCTTAGTTAGCAATTTTTAATCCATAACCCATTTTGAGGGTAGCTATCTTTCCAGGCACTAGAAAGAGGTGGGCCATATTCATAAAGGGTGTTTAGCCTAATCAGCGTACAAATTCTGCATTACACAGGTTAAAGGCCTAGAAAACTATTGTTCTGCCTTCTGTATGCTGCCTGATCTCTGGCATTTACCCACAAGATGATCACATGCGTCTAACATTCCTGCGTCTCAGTGTGGGAGGACAAAAGAAAGTGTTGGGCAAATTCTAGACAAGCCTGCTGGGTCGTTTAACTTTTCCTTTGTACTCTTGGGCTTATACGCAGGGAAGTTGTACGCGTGTGATTATCCTGCGGGTAAATGCCTCTGGTGAAGTACCATTCAGACATCAGACAATAGTTTTCTAGGCCTTTAACCTGTGTAATGCAGAATTTGTACGCTGATTAGGTTAAACACCCTTTATGAATATGGCCCAAAATTTACAAAAGACCAGTCCTTGAACACTTCACTGCATCATGGGATGTACATTTGCGTGTACATACCATCATATGACATTCATGGTTGGCTTGCTTCTTGCAATTGTTGTTATTGATCAATTGTTGAGAATTCAATTCTGTTCGTTACAGCCACTTAACAACTTTTGATAATTGCCGAGTCATTAATTATATCAGATGCCATAACAGAAATGCTTGGTAGTGGTTTTTGCCTTGTAGTGGATCATTGAAAGTGACTGGGAAAATGAAAGAATTAATTATTTAGTCTATGTCTTCATATTTTTCGTTGTTGACAACGGAATTTTCCCCATTTTCATAAATAGCATGATAAGAGCACATGGGCGTTTAAAAATCGTCATTCCCTTATTTTTGCCCGTTGGACAGAACACTAATTAGATACATTAAAGTTACTGCTGTTTTGAAGAACTTATTCTACTTCCTTTTTGGCGGCTCCCGACACATTACTGGCAATTTTGTTCCTTATTTCTGCCATCTCCAATCATTTTCAGGTGATGTAATCAATTTTCCATCTCTTACTTGCTATATAAAACCTATTATAAAATGTGCTTCAACTAATAACCTACCCTCCATAAAACTGTACAAACAACAATAAAAGTTCTCGTGTAATTGCGGCGGAGTCACCATTTTGACATCCGGCACTTGCTGATGACACGAGGTTAAGCGAAATTCTTTTTAAGTTCTGTAAGCGGCATGTCCTTCAGTGACATAAGCGACAAGTCCTCGGTGATATTACACTCGTCCCCAGTGTTCAGCTGGTATAGACCCACCAAACACTGCCATGATTGGCGCCAACGTGAACGATCGTCAATAGACGGCGCTATTTGACGACGGAGCCAATGATAAGCCATCATTATAGGTTTAACCGACGCTGCCGTAACACACTTTCTGATTGGCTAAGATACGTGTACAAAATGTACTGTATATTCATACTCGCTGCAGATTCCCAGCGGGAGTTCCCCGACTCGGACAGCTAGCGCCGTCTATTAGAGATACTTTGAGGATCGCATCAACTGAAGCAGTTTCAGAGGGCGGGTAACGCAGTGGGTAGCGGTTTGAAACTGTGGGATGAATTTACTGTGATATGAGCGACATGGTATTAAGAGACGATCCTCACAATTTGGCCAACCAATTTCTTTTTTCAGCAACCACATTTAGGCATATAATTTGTTTAATTGAGACATGAAGCACTCTACTGACATGCCGTTGTTTCTTCGCTTCTCTTTAATGAAGGCGTAGTTAATGTCAGTGTTGTTCTACGTAGCAGTATTTGATTTAATGTTCAGATTATTTGGTTTTCCCACTGATGGGTATGAGGCGTGTCGCTCATGCGAGAGGAAACACTTTAAACAAATCGAAACATCCGCTGAACACAGAATTAGATCGCTAATTGTACTTCTGATGATAAAGCTTATCAAAGTGTCAAGCTGTTATTTCAACTAGATAGATTCCAATGATGCTTGCTGTTTGTGGTTTGTACGTTTAATTTAAGAGAACAGCAGCAAACACGGGTGTTTTAAAATTGAAAACAGCTTTCTTTCAGGAAACGTTCTCAATTCTCAATGGAATTTCAGAAGGATGGATTCTGAAGCAAAAATGTTTGTTAAAACTCCAAAGTTTTTTTTGCTAAGATTAATTATGAGTACCGATGATAGGAAGAAGCAACTGATTAGGCTCAAAATTAAACCTTGCAATGGTAGATACAGTTATTTAACTCCTCGCAACGGCAATGCCCAGTGGAGCGTATACCACGGAATGAAACGGGGATAAAGCCAGACAACGAGAGGGGTTTTAATCATTTTGCCGTATTGGTCCTGACAAAGTCAATTCCCACTTCCATACATCAGATTTTTATCCGGTCATCGAGCCTGAATTGATATTGTAATTTGTTCATTTCAAGTAACTGGGACTGCACAGTTTCATCGTCGAGTACATGCAATCGACATCGACGAAAGGTCGATTAAAACAGATGCTCTCTCCTTCTTATCAGAGACTATGGGCCATATTCATAAAGGGTGTTTAAGACTTAGACGCGTGCAACTTCACTAAATGCACACACTTCCAACATGCATTTGACGAAGTTACACGCGTCTAAGTCACACCATTTATGAATACGGCCCTTAGATTCATGTGATCGTGTAAAAAGCAGAGGGATAAACGTAAACCACCTCGATGAATTTACGTTTATGTCTCTGGGTACGGATAGGTTCATGCTGAAAATAAACTGTGCGAGCAGTGCAGTTTATCAGAGTACTCTAGGAGTCCTCACGGACGCCGAGTATGTAAATTATCGATGTAGCATCAAAGGTGTACCAAAATCAATGCAGTACGGATGTAAATAGAAGTTGAACACATTTACACTTGGTTCAGAGATATCGTTCCTGTTACACTGATGAGTTGGAACAAAGAAAATTGTTGGTCCACCTGAATGTTATAAAGGCCTACAGTTAAAGCTGTCCAAACAGGACAAGGGCTTACAATTAACGCTGCCATGATTGTTCTGCAGGTGTATGTCAGAATGGCGCCTGCTAAACAGAGACAGCTGGATTAACATCAGTGTACGTTTAGAAGCAACATGACATTATGTTGCTGTATTGTGGGCGGTTGAGGTCAGAGTGGTGTAAATTGCACTAATCGAATCATCGTCATTTAATTGTTCCAGATTTTCCTCAGCTGTAGGCTACAATTCCACGCAAAGATGTCACTCCTAGACAATGATTCCAGGCTCACAACAGGACTCGGTTCCATTTGTATTTCAAGCCTATAGCTAAAATCTAAATTCTTCAAATCATCATCTTTGTTTTTTACACAATGGGCCGTATTCTAGAACGTTCCTTAACATTAAGGTCCACCTTAAATCTATTGTTCTCGATGGTTTTACAATAGACTTAAGGTCGACCTTAACGTTAAGGAACGTTCTAGAATACGGGCCAATATGTAGCGGTAAAATTGTCTAGCTTTACACACGCCGGTCTCCTTTACCCACCCATATTCAGTATGAGTATTGGTTATTGTTTGCCTACGAAATTTTTGCTTTAACCTATGCAACATACTTCATTTGAACACAGTTATTAACTTGGTATTGCACAACAACATTGGTGAAAGTCCTTATCAGACCTTTCAACAAACATGTAGGGGCCTACCCACAGAATCTTGTCAAGGGAGGAGGACTGGTTCCTGTAATGAAGTGCCTGGGGGTTGCCACCAACTGCCTCAAATCTGGAACAACGACAGTGTACTGTTGCCCCCACTTGCGAATAGACATTGATATGTCTTGATTGAAAGCTAGTGATAATATCTTCACCAATACTGGCGTAATGTCTTCACCAATACTGTGCAATCCAAAGTTAAAAGCTGATCAAGAATTTGCTATCTTTAATATCCCCTTACTGGCACTTAGTTGCTGTACGTAGGGAATTGGATTCTAAAGAGTTACATGTAGTACTGATTGCATCGATTTTTTTTTCAAATAACGCCTGCTCTAGCTAAATCATTCCATTTCTAGAAAAACACGTCGACGTAATCTTGGTGCAATTCCATTGAACAGGACGTAAAATTTTCATTAGTTAGTCTCGAAAAGATAGTTGATTGATAGCCTGATAACAGTATTTCGTTATTTTATTAGAATCTGTATATTAAACGAATATGACACGATTTAATTAAAAGTTGCGTTTCATTTGTCATTACTAACCAGGGATTTGCATTTCTTGTTTGTGACAGAATAGATACCGGTAGACATGTTCGAGTATTACTGGGTCGTGATATATTCGCCAGGATATGCCGTGTCATTACGAATTTATAATCGAATGACACCGTACATATGCAACAACATCCTGTCTAATTAATTCAGTTGACTACTTAACCCCGTCGTAGCCCTGTCAACAGGCAGCAACACTAACGTCAACAAGTTCATCATACATGTATATTTCTACCTACTTCAACTATATGCCATGGCATCAAGGATTTGTACCTTATTAGCTTCATAAATGGTCAGACTAAGAGTACTTGGCTATCGTAAATAGTGGCTACTTAGACGTCATTATTGGAAGAGGCTCAGAATATTGGCTATGATATTGGTCGCGAGTGTTGAAGCAGTCTGGGACCTCCTTCACTGACGGGTTCTCTTGCCCGAACGCATATTTTGGAAGGCAGTTGAGTTTTGCATCCAGAACAAAATTTCCTGCATTTAAAAACAGTCTTAATGCGACCGCACGAAATCAGTTCTAATTCTAGGATATTTTGATCTCCATATAATGTAAAAACATTTATGAGGTATATATTTGCCTGATGGAATGCAATTTATCGTAGCTTTTGATGAAATAAAGATTATTTTCGTTGCAGCTACATTGTGAAATTCTAAATGTTCACCTACATGTATGCATCTGGTTTGTTTTTCATAACGAAAAAAAAACGGTGTACGAATGCATAATATGATAAACTATATAAATGTTTCTTTGTATAGGTCTACAGTAGGTGAACGAGTGAAGTCAACTTTCAGAACAATATAGGCTATACATGTAGGTACGTTGTGCATACACTGAAACATGCTTCAAATGAACTTGCATGTACTGTACATGATCATGTACATGTACATTCACATCATCCAGACTGGTTGAAACTTGGGGATCTGCGTGTAGGCTACTGGTAAAAATAGAGTCAGAGAAACGCCAAAGTAATTTTACCTGATTACAGCGGTCGTGATCGTCGTGTGACGCCCACCGCTCCAAACTAAGGTACCAATCCTACGCGACTGTTGATCCGTCTCCAGATCGATAGTAGAAGTAATAATGATAATAGTATCATAAATGCACGCAGCCTCCGGTTAGATGAGACCATGTCTTCCATCTTTAATTAGTTTACCGATGGCCATCGCGAGACACCGTTGCTGCCACGAGGTCGATAATGGCACGATCTTATCACATCATCCAGACTGGTTGAAACTTGGGGATCTGCGTGTAGGCTACTGGTAAAAATAGAGTCAGAGAAACGCCAAAGTAATTTTACCTGATTACAGCGGTCGTGATCGTCGTGTGACGCCCACCGCTCCAAACTAAGGTACCAATCCTACGCGACTGTTGATCCGTTTCCAGATCGATAGTAGAAGTAATAATGATAATAGTATCATAAATGCACGCAGCCTCCGGTTAGATGAGACCATGTCTTCCATCTTTAATTAGTTTACCGATGGCCATCGCGAGACACCGTTGCAGCCACGAGGTCGATAATGGCACGATCTTAGGGCGAGCGAAGTGTTATTGGTGTCCATACATTTGTGTCAAGTGCTCTTCCTTTACAAGAGCACTTAAAATGTTGCCTGCCTGGCATATGTAGCCTTTTAGTGGCCAACAAGTTTTTTTCCAAAACCTTAGGTCTGCCATCCCTAATGTTGGGTACATGTATTTACCTTATAAAAAGCAATCCTGTTTTTGAGCAATTTGAATACCACTTGCAGTGCTCTTTGGTGTCCATACATTTGTGTCAAGTGCTCTTCCTTTACAAGAGCACTTAAAATGTTGCCTGCCTGGCATATGTAGCCTTTTAGTGGCCAACCAGTTTTTTTCCAAAACCTTAGGTCTGCCATCCCTAATGTTGGGTACATGTATTTACCTTATAAAAAGCAATCCTGTTTTTGAGCAATTTGAATACCACTTGCAGTGCTCAGAAGTCTTCCTGGAAGTTCCCAGTTTTAGATGCATTATACATTGGCTGGGAAGGTTTGAGAGTGAATGTGAAGTTTCGAATACAGAATACAACAATCACTGCATGTAACTTTACCACCGAGCAAATGACAACAGATGCCTTATCTTCCGAACCCTTGCGCATGAATTCCCTTGCCCAGAAAAGTTCTCAAACAAATCATACGGATTGAGTCGATAGGGATTTCTATTTTTTTCATATGAGAAAATTAGCGACCGATCGATGAGGTTTTATTGAAGTGAATGGCAGCATGAGATAAGGGCATACAGAGAGTCCGTACGCCTGAATGTAAGGTACATGAACAACCACAAGTGGGACAAAAACATTAAGAAAATGGCCCTTGCCGTGGCGGGGGACCACCCGAAATGTCACTCCGAGGAAACATTGTTGACCTCGGCGGCCTCGGTCAAAAAGTTTTTTTCGAGGGGTGACATTTTGGTCTGTCCCCTCACATGGAAGGGTGCCATTTTCTGTATCGTACTGGTTAGGAGATCACCGGAATATATATATATATATGTCACAACCTGTCTCTGCGGCTGCTGGACAGGTCCCGGCAGCAGTGGAATGCGTGAACACGACGAATCATGGTCCAAGACGGTTTGGAAACATTGCCTTTCAAACGTTAAAAAACGGTGTTGGCCTAAACGAGTTGAATAACGAAGAAATATTAAACGTATTCTTCCAAACGTGACGTACATGTACCGGTAGGCCTAGTATCATTCTGATACGTTGCATGACACTACATGGAGCGCAATCCACGTGCGTATTGCTGCGACTGAACTAGACTAGTGTCTCCTCACACATCTGCAACTTGGGCGCTGCAGCGGACTGGTAGGCCTAGCATGACTGTTGAAGATGCTTTCCCCTCTATTCCACCCAAACTGTACAATACAGATATTTGTGTATCATTGTTCAAGCTTCGTGTTTTTCTAAGCAGTCAACTTCGTCCTTGTATCCTGAACACGAGAGACAGCATCATTTTACGTTTGGATGCAAGATTTAAAAAAAAATTATTCGACGTCATGTTCGCAAATCCCATGTGTTTTGGTAAAACCGATTCAATCGGAGAGACTGACTTCTTAATCTTTCAAACCGCATTGCTGATTATCGATGCCCTCGTAGGGACCACAAAACATCGGATAATCGATTGGAATTATCAGTCCGTCATTATTTGTGGTGAGGATACTGCGCTGGTAGAATAGCGAGTGATTGGATGGCGATGATTCCGTGGTCGTAATATTTCGACTGTCGCTGGAAGGCACAGTGGGCTTCTTGCATCAAAGAAGGTGTGCTCCTGATGTTAGTAAACTACATGTAGGCCCTATATGTTCGAGCGTGCGTGTAATCAAAACAATGGGTGAGGTCAAATATTCGGCTCAGTCAGGTTTTAATGCCAAGTCTTAAGAAAGTTTTAGACTAAAACCAGTATTTGACCTCCCTCCAAGTTTTATCTTAAAACCCGCTTAAAACTGTCTCAAGAATGCTTTAAAACCTGAGTTATCAAAACTTCTCTAGATAGGCCTAAAACTTCGTTAATCCCAGCAGGAAGCTGAAGTTTTAAAAATTATAATGGAAAGAGCTGAAAACTTTGACCGTACACCTGCCTGTACTATGTAGAGAGTCAATACAGAGACATCTTTGACTAAATGAAGGCCAATAACAGATTCCACGAATCTCAGGTTTTAACCAAGTTTTAGTCTGGGTTTTTTCTAGGTTTTAACGAAGTTTTAACCTACCAAGTGGGATAAAACTCCGATTATCTCAGTTTTAGCGTAGTCCAAATATTTGACCTCACCCATTGTATAACATCCAACATGCGTCAATATTCATACCATGAAGCTTAACCAAAGAGGAGAAAAGCACAAAAATTGACACACAATATATGATAAATGAAAAGGCAATTTCCAGAGTGTTTGCGAATTTTCGACCCCAACTCTTGATTGATAATAATTTTCGTGAGATCCTGAAGGTAATCCCAGATGGTAATTTGTATAAATTCACTGGGAGTGGTCGTCTTTACAGGGATACGAGTCCGGGTCATGACGCACGGGGTGACCAACGTCATGGCCCCCGTGGTGACCTTCGTGGAGAGCCCCCAGACTTCAACCCCCGTGATGACCGCCGAGATGGACCCCGAGGTTGGGGGCGGGATCAACCCGCGTCTCCAAATGGTGGACGTGGTCGTGGCCGTGGAAGGCGGGATTAGGACGACACCCAGTCCTTACTTATCTCAACGTGGAATGTGAACAATTGGTCCGAGGCGAATGGTGTGTTAAGGACGCCGATTATTAAATACCTAGACAGTGATATTGTGTGTTTGACAGAAACTCATTTGCAGGGGAGAGAAAACATTAGTGTGGATGGTTTTGAATGGTTCGATCACAAGAGAACATTGATTCATAATGACGCACCGCATGGGTCGGGGGGTGTGGGTTTCTTGGTTAAAGAGAGCTTGTATGAGGTTTTCGATATTACCATTGGTGATAAGTCTGTGGAAGGTTTGATTGTTCTTTGTTTGACTAATAGGTTTACTGGTTCCACTTGTGTTGTCATTGGGTGTTACCTCCCGCCCAGTAATTCAACAAGAAATAACTCTACTGACTTTTTCAGTCACTTGATTTCTATGATTTATGCATTTAATTTTGCTGATAGCATTTACGTTTGTGGGGATTTCAATGCCAGAATTGGGCAACTTGGTGACTGTATTGCTGGTATTGATGATATTTCGGAAAGAGTTGTTCTTGATACTGTTCGAAACGAGCAAGGTACTACCTTTATTGAATTACTGAAGGATATTCGGTTTTGTATTGCAAATGGCAGAGTCACGCCCCATTTGGATAATTATACTTTTATTTCAGGACGTGGCCGTTCGGTAGTAGATTATATCTTAGTGCCACAGGACTGTTTAAGTCGGTGTTTATTTTGTAGGGTGGACACTATGTCGGATTTAGTTGAGAGATTGGATTTGATGCGACTTATAGGTGATAGGTGCAGACCATCGGATCACTCTATAATAACTCTTAAGGTGGTGATTGGATCAGAGCCTGTAGTTCGAGATTTACATGTATGTTATAATCGGGTTGAGACAAATACTCTGCCACAGCCAAGTCGGACTCGATATTTCTTTGACAATTGCCCTGCAGATTTTTTAAACAATGATTTGTGGAAGAGAGCCATAGGTAGGATAAGTGATAACCTGTTGCAAGATGATTACAATGAGCGCAGGGTAAATGAATGTTATGATCAGTTTTGTGCTGTATTGATTGGTGAGATGGATGGTCACCTAAGAAAATCTGGGGCTTCTAAGAAGAGTAAAAAGCGTTTTAAGTGTAACAAACCTTTTTGGAACGATGAGTTGAAAGAGTTGTGGTCGGATTGTTCATCCTTCTCCGGAAACACATGGTCTGTCCGACGTACTGGTTGACTGTAGGGCATCTGGTACAGGTGATACAGTAGACAACGTTCTTACTGTCACAATCCGCAGGGCTCCTCAGGCGGAGTTGATGGGACTTTCCGGTGGATGAGCTGGTGATGTGGGACTGGGAAGGTAAGGAGATGCAAAGTTCACATTTCCGACCCCTTTTAGGTCCTTTCCGTGAGCATGGGTCACAGGTGGGCTTAGCCTGTTGGATGTCCGAGGTGGGGACCTTGGCTCTTACAAGCACATCACGGAGGTTTTTTGGCCTCCGGAAAGCAATGAGGGGTGGCTATGGGCAGCATTCCTTCATTACGGGGCTACAATGGAGTAATGGTAGGAACCGGCGAGTGATAGCAGTGATGTCTGGCAGTCCGGGGTGGTAAGTGAGGACTAAGGGGATCCTGTGGGTTTTAGAGGACCGCTGGTTGTCCTGGACCCCACTCCCGTTGGCACCCTGGTTAGCATGGCGACCCCCCGAATCAGCTCTGTCTGTACTCTTTAGAGGACCGCTGGTTGTCCTGGCCCCCACTCCCGTTGGCACCCTGGTTAGCATGGCGACCCCCCGAATCAGCTCTGTCTGTACTCCCCTCACCGTGACGGTGTAAATAAGAGCTATTCCTGCACTATTCACACCATCACGGTACGAATAAGAACCGGCGGCGCACTATTCACACCGTCACGGTACAAATAAGAACCGACGGCGCACTATTCACACCGTCACGGTACGAATAGCCCCGGCCAAAATAATATCATGCCAGCATATTGGCTTGTATTTTTAATACAATAAGAATTTTAATAAGAATGTTATTTTGCCCTGAAGACTTTGCCAGAACTGGGAGAAGTTCCTATGCTCAGATCAAGACGTCTTTTCATGGAAAAGAGAGAGAAAGACAAATACATGTACCCTTAATTGTCTATTTTTCTTATATTAGAATTAGAATTAGAATTAGAATTTTATTGAATCGAAAGGCCTTCGAGAGGCAACAATAATAATCAGTAAATATACAATGATTTTGATTACAAGTATAACAGGAGAATATATATATGTGGAAGTCATTGAGCCTATCAACAAAATCCTCCAGTTTCTTACGTCCATGGGTCCACACGGAAAAAACATCATCTATGAATCTGAGCCAGTGGTAGGGTTTGAAGGGGGAAGTAGCCAAGGCTTGTGACTCGAGCATGTGCATGAAAATGATCGCATATGACGGGGCCATTTTAGTTCCTATCGCAGTTCCTGAGGTCTGTAAGTAATACCTTGAGTGGAATTCGAAGGCATTCTTTGATAGGACAAAATGGGCCAGCGTACATATGTCACGTCCTGTTTGGATGGGATACTTCTAATCTACATTTGGGTTTCAGCTCAGACTGTTCTAGAGTTTGGGATTGTAAAGTTCCAGCCTGAAGAAGACCCCGGTTGGGGTCGAAAATTCGCAAACACTCTGGAAATTGCCTTTTCATTTATCATACACTCAATAATTCAGTGGTATCGGTCTCCGCTCGAAGCTGTCACCCTGAACCACTGAAACACTTGGTGCCAAAGTCCGTTTCTGAACACTAGATGTCACTACCAGTTGTTGACGAACGCACTCGATCAACCAGCCAATGAGCGATTAGCCAATAAGAAAATGTTTCATGTTTTCCCCTAGTTGCGTGAAATACTGGTCGCTGATTGGTTGATGACAGTTTGCGCCATCTAGCGTTCAGAAACATGATTAGGCCCCATCTGTGCCAGTGGTTGAGAGCTTATCACTAGTATTAAGCCCGAGGCCTGGGGTGACTGGGGACGAGTGTAAAAGATATCAAACCTTGACCTTGCTTTAAAAATAGGGTCTGCAGTTCTGGGCCTGATTAACCAGCTGGGTGAGTTGGCCTTCAAAATCTGCGGAAGGGTCAGAATCAAGGGGCCTATAGGTAGCCATGTCACTGAGCTGCCTGAGGCCCTCACTGATGTATCTGTCCGTATCCATAATAACCACTCCTGAGCCTTTGTCTGCCTCCTTGATGATAATGTTACGATTTAGAGACAGCTCCCCATCCAATAAAATTGGATGCGAAATCGTACGAAATATTGCGTAGGAAAAAAATGCCTCGTTTACGGCGGCCTTAACTTGACCTAGGATGAATGACACTTATTATTCATGAGCTTCATTTTGGGACAATAAGGAAAGGTTGACTATTGCCCGGTTGTTCAGGTGTGGCTCACGTGAGCCTGGCTTATTCCTCAAACCCGAGTTCACATAAGTCGCGCTTATGTCTGGTCATAAGAACAGCTTAATCAATTCCGAGTTTATTGCACAGCCTGAATTAAACTTGGGATCACCGAAGCCTGGCTTATTACCCTCCTTCCTAATGCTTTCCTGTACAATTTGCTCGATGATGTCTGCCCTGTTGCTCAGGTGTGGCTTACGTGAGCTGAACCAATGCTTCTGCCATCTACAAAGTCAGGGCATAGAGTGAATAGGCCTACCATTGTAAGTCGCGCTTATAACCACCCACAGCCAGGTTTATTATAAGAAAGGCTTAAGCTTGGCTTGTGTTTGAAGCCCAACCTGCGCAACGCACTGTGAAATATAAGTCTGGCTTAAGCCACGCTTATGTCGGGATCGACCAAACTCTGGCTTAAGCCAAGGCTGAACAACCGGGCATATAAAATAAGACTTGGACTGTTGACTGGAGTTTCCACTGAAACTTTCCGATAAATTCTTCATAATTATGATATGGAGGCTCCGGTTGAAAAATTGAAATTTCTTCGTGTATAGAAACAGGAAGGCTTTAAAATGACATTGGTTTCAGTTTTAAAAAAATATGCGATTTAAAATCACACTTTTCTATAGAAATTTTAAACTTTTGTCAAAAATAAAATTCATGCAAGATTGATAATTTTGGTCTCAAAAGGTTTCTTGAGGCCCTAAATAATTGCCATAAAAAATAAAGGTTGATCCCTACGGTGGCTGGGAAAGGACATCACATGATTTTATTTTACTCCAGTTATCTCGATCAATCGACTTTTTATCTCGATCGATCGACTTTTTATCTCGATCGATTGACTTTTTATCTTTTTAAGATAAAAAGTCGATCGATCGATGACATCGATCAATCGTCATTCGATGACATCTTTCTTTGTTTTTTCAAAATTTAATTTTGGAATTTTACTTGCATCTGCTGAGAAGATTACGCCAAGGATTTTTATATTATTTTGATTCCAGTCAAGTTCCAGTTTTCACAGAGTTTCATTTTACAATTTATTTTTGGGCCAAACCAAAGTGCTCTTATTTTTCCTTATTGATTTTTAGACCCGATATTTTTCCAAAATCTTGTAATGTGTTTACCAGACCTGATATTTTGTCCGTCACGCTTTTATCTGATGGCATAACTCGGCTCATTTAACACCCAGTGGAAGGAACTGGGCAAGGATATATTTTGTTTGTTGGGTGTGTTGTTGGTGATGGGGCCACTGGGCTGTTTCCCTGGCTTCAGTGGACACGTTGGTGTCCCTGAAGCCAGGGAAACAGTTAGTAGTCTACGTCATTATTGCTTTTATATGGGTAAAACCAGTTACTGCTATTGTTACGGCAGTTTTGATACATTTGCCATCAGGATTAGGATTAGGCCCAGGCCCAGAGTGAAAATACTGACTGCTGTACCCCTGTCGTAATTCTCGATTATCCTGTGCCTTAATTGAATGATTTATTTCGCATATGGTAGCAATTGCAACATCTCGAAAAATAACTTAATGAAGAAAAAAAAGAATAAAATACAAAAGATGATAAAAGAAGAAGAAAAGACGAAAAGGGAAAAAAAGCAGTGGACGGGATTCGAACCCGGGGCGCTGGGTTGTGAAGCAACGATCATTCCGCCGCCGTGAACCAACAAGACGTGCAACGCCACGAAGACGTGCAACAGCAGTGACGTGCGCTACACCTCAACGGCAACGCACGGTAGCGTTGCTATGATGCGCTTTGGGTAAATCTGTGACGTCATCGTGACGTCATCAAATCATAAGTTTGAAATTAAATCTAAATTTACAAACAAACTGCTGAGCGAAGTGACTAATTGCGCCATCGATACATCATTTCCAGTCCTCCTTAACTTTCATGTGAAGTTTGAGCGCTTAACAATGCCGTATTGTGTGTTTTTGGCACGCTGTTTGCCAGAAGCCGAATTTCTTACATGAGGAGAAATTCAGAGTCGGACCGCCTGTGACGTCAGCAGCTTCGCTATCTGGCCGCTGCGCGGCGTTCCGGGTCCTTTGCGTCTAGAGACACAGAAACAAGTTCTACCCTTAGGTTTTCATACTCTAGTAATCGAATGGACTGATTACTTTTGATCTGAGATGTTGGGGTCATGGTGATATCGATATCGCAAATTTGATGTTTTGAGATAACTTGCCATATTGTCAACTGAGCAACATGAAACTAGTCTTAGCTCATGCCTACTTATCCAAGGACTGGACTGTGTTAAAATTCTCAGCCTCACGTGTGTGGGTGATTGAGATATCAAGCGATTTTGATATATCAAACTTCATAATTTGAAATATCTCTGCGTGTGGTAGAGATAGAGGCATGATATGATCCATACTTAGGTTATTGATGATGCCCATTTCTATTATGCAATGACCTCGATGATCAGAAGTCAAGGTCAAGGTCAAACTTGATAATTTGAAATATGTCTTCCTGTGGTAGAGGTAGAGGCATGATATCAAACATACTTAGGTTATTGAGGATGCCCATTTCGATTATGTAATGACCTTGATGATCAGGTATCAAGTTCAAGGTGAAGGTCAAGGTCAATCACGGGATGAGTTATTGGTGTGAGATCAAATTCTATGGGCCTCATCGTTATCCATCATGTTTTGAGATAACTTGCCATATTGTCAACTGAGCTGTATCCTGATCTCTGTCAATTTATCCTGATCTCTATCAATGTATCTGATGTCAATCAATGTAGCTGATCTCTATCAAAGTATCCTTCATGTACCGGTAGAGGTACATGTACATCGGGAACCATACGACATTTACAATTATGTCATCTTGTTCATATTGTCAATGTTGTGGTAGAACTAATCCAGTAGTTGTTGGGGTTTCACGGCCTGGGCTTTGACCAAGATCGTTATCGTCTGTACTTCACCGTCCGCTGAAAGGAGCTCTCCAACAGTGGGCGTACAACCAACAATAGGGAGTTTTCGCGAAGCCCCCGAAACGCCAACTCGAACGTCTATCCTTTTGTTCGGTGCTCTCTTCGTGGCATCGAACAATGGGTTTGGCGTTCACTTTGGCGTTTTGGGGGCTTTGCGAAACCTCCCTATTATCACGAATCCCCGATGCTCGAAATGCATGGCTTTGTGGTCTCGACAGAAATATCGTTTCGTACTTC
The DNA here is from genome assembly GCA_002633025.1 of Notospermus geniculatus. Taxonomy (NCBI): domain Eukaryota; kingdom Metazoa; phylum Nemertea; class Pilidiophora; order Heteronemertea; family Lineidae; genus Notospermus; species Notospermus geniculatus. Next base: position 345,438 of record NMRB01000469.1, read on the forward strand.
GCTGTCAATGGCCACCACTTTCGCAATCTTGGTCACTTTATAAGCATATCTGGAAATTAGTCATTTCCAATGTTTCCACTTCGAACGAAGAAAACTTTCTTTGCAGATGCGACGGTAAGAGTCGCCAAGTTCAGACGACTGGTGTCGGCACCTCCCGGCAGAGTGACACACAGCAGGAAAACTGTTTCGTCTGCTGTTCGGCGATGGGTATCAATTTGTATGGAGCGCTTGGAATGCAGCACTTTTATCTATGATACAGCAAATAAGATGCTTTTTATATTAGATATATTTAAAGGTGGTGATTCTCTTAATGCCGCAAGTTTTGGTGGCGGGAGATTCTGGTGCTTGGAGCTGTGAACAGAAATACACTCCCGTCGCTGCGTTTGCCTTTCAGCATTTATTAGATAACTCTTCAGTCGCCTTGTGACACACCTCTGAGTATGAAGGCCCATGGCAGAACACCGTGTGCATTGAACCCCTTGTAGCTACTACGTATAAAGCTAGCTACTGATGTGTACGATTTTCCGACAACGACAATGCGGCAACGACAATACGGTGGTTAGCGCGTTGGCCTCGGAGCTACGTGGATGACTGAGTGACCGGCACGTGTATAATACATCTGCCAGACCACCCCAGTCGAATCTGGAAAGTGCAGTTCGGCACTGAGACGCAGAGTGGCGCTAAGTGACTCGAGGACGAGTCATCTCTCTGTCCGAAGGGGGATATGGTGCATCGAACCCCTTGTAGCTACTACGTATATGGCACGGCTTAACCGGCCATGGAGGATTTACCTTTATGGCCTTCGCCGACCTCCTTTTCATCTATAAATAGCTGGCCAGGCCCGGTTACTGTATTCCTCCACACCGTGCACTGATAATTTGCTCATCAAATCTCCAAAACTATCTGTTCACAAAATAACTAAGACATTAGTCTTAAAGAAATTCAAAATAGGGACAGGATAGGCCCACAGATTTTGATGACATTTTTATTTTGATGGTAGCCCGACTAGAAAGTGCCTGAGGACGGAAGACCCCGGTTGGGGTCGAAAATTTGTGAAATTTGGAGACGACCCTTCGTATCTCTTATATGAGATGTTCCCGTATTATATCATTTTGTGTGTCGTTCTTTGTGCTTTTTATTGGATATCTGGATAGATGAAATTCAATCGAGTTTGAAGTGCTATATTTTTGGGGGGGGGGGGGG
>NMRB01000469.1:347462-362511 GCA_002633025.1 Notospermus geniculatus
AAGTTTTTGGGTAGCGTTTACACACGCATGTTAATCTGGTCACATTTCGACTTCAAATTACTTAGTACCCTTAATGGAACTCTCCACAGCGACTGCGGTCAGTGGAGGAAGGCAACCACATCAATGCGCATGCGCGCAGGTAGGATGAATCCGGATTCGGGTCTCATTTGCGTTTAGATGAGAATTTTAACTGGTCGTGTGTGGTCCAGTGTAGTCTAATGCGGTCGAATGTGGATTCGGGACCAGCTAAATCGGTGGTTCATTTTAAATGCACATTGGACCGAATTGGGTAGCGTTTATACGCAAGAGTTATGAACCACAATCGGATTCGATCAGATCGCATGTGGATTTTCGTCTGTCGTCTAAACGGCCCTTATGTGGTCTAATGTGGTTCAATGTGGATTTAAAATCAACCACAGATTTTGCTGGTCCCGAATCCACACATGACCAGATTAAAATTCTCGTCTAAACGCAAATAAGACCCCAATCCGGAGTCATCCTACATGCGTGCATGCGCATTGATGTGGTTTTTCTTCCTCCACTGACCGCACTCGCTGTGGAGAGTTCCACAAGGGTACCGATAATTTGAAGTCGGAATGTGACCAGATTAACATGCGTGTGTAAACGCTACCCAAAAAATTGGAACACATCCGGTCCAGAATGCGGGTCGATCGGATCGAATCTGAATGCGGAGGGCTGTACACAGGGATTTTTGAAATAAATGATTTTCTGGAAAGATATCGCAACAAATTATTTTTGCACTATTTTGGGCGACTAGTTATCCAATTAAAGCTAGCAGATGATGAATTTTGAGAAATCCCTCTGTGCAGCCCTCGGGGCAACTTTGATACACTATGTGTCCAAAGGCTGGCCTCTCAAACCTAATAGCATGCAAATGGCGTCAAATCTAGTGGAAAATAAAAGGTAGTAATCAACCTTCGTTAATTAGTTAACTGTACTTAATATCATGTTGCTTTTACATGAAACGACAGATAAGAGATAAATTCATCATAGAAAGGCAAGAAAACCATGACATTTTTCAATATCCTCGATTTATGTCGCATTGAGTTCCATGATCCCAAAATTTTTCCTTAGGTATCGGTAGACCTTAATGGCGGTTCTTTTTTTTCGAAATCACCCTGTTCAGCGTGCATTTACTATTGCTTGGTGCTTATACCATCCCGACTTAGTGCTGTCATTTGTCCTCCAAGGAGTAACTGACTTCGATCTGGGTTTGGTGGCATCGGGGTATCGGAGGACGTGAATGGCGTGGGCCATGACGCCGAGTGCCACCCCTGAAGTCACCTTGTGAATCCTGTCGCCGCCAGGCTTGTTTTATGTGTATTTCTTGGTCGAAACGAAAATATCCTTGCCGCAGTATGTTTTACAAAGCACAATAAATTTGATATTACTAAGTAATATACTGTAAAATCGGACTTGTAACATCACTTCTGGTATTAGAACGTCCAGCCCACTTCAGCGAGCTGGGAGTGGTTATTCTGTTGAATATGCGTCTTTTATCCAATCAATGTTTATGATTATGCACAGTTGCATTGACTAGGTATTGGATAGAAGGGCATGATCTTGATTGCCTAATCGATCACCCCGGGTCGATCACTTTTCATGAAAGCAAACACCAGTAATGACCATGTTCTTTAATGGGTGTTATGAAAAAAGACTTCATTGAGAGCTGATCAACTGCACTCAATAAATTCAGAATAGACAGGCATGTCAATGTCACATTACGCCTCGCGTCAGTTCAATGGTCATTTTTGGCCTACTGTGTTTGTTAACCAATCAGAACCCAGCTTGTATTGCAGACTATTAATGTAGAGCCATGTGACCATCATAGTAATGAAGTAGGCTGGTCTACCAAAGTGATGTTACAAGTCCGATTTTACAGTACGTACAATACATATATTCTTATGTAGGCTAGACCTAATTGGTTTTGAAAATTATGATAAAAGAATAATGACACTATTTAGATTTACATTTTAGAACGCTGCGAGGCGAGAATGATGGCGACTAGTCCTTTGTCAATGAAAGATATGATCAGCTCTGCTTGACACACAAGACCGTTGCTGATGTTTCTTGTGTTCTGAGATCCTCCCTGTAATGCTCTTTCTTTGTATGCTTAGTTCCAAAAGAGACATCTGAACCACATTACACGCTGATAATACCTGCCGCATACGAGTGCAATTTTGTCTCCAACTATGGAGATTTTTGCCTCCTACGTGCAAATGGGATCGTGTGCGGTGGTCGGAGGCGGAGACGGAGACGGATTTTTTTGCCTCCAAAGCAGATCAAACATGTTTGATCGGAGGAGACAAAAATCTCCTATGTTCAATGACGTTGTCATCGTGTGCGGTGGTTGGAGGCGGAGGCGGAGGCGGAGACGGATGCAAAACAGTCTGACCAATCAAGAGCCGTTGTGACGTCATTTTTAACGTCATGACATTGTTATATAAATGACGTCACACGTGTTTCCATTCGTCCCGGATATTTTTTGGTGACGAATGACGTCACGCCGCATCTACAGGAGACAAATTTGCACTCGTCTGCGGCGGCTGACGCACCGTGTGCGGTGACAGGATGCTGAGACAAAAAACTCCTATGGAAGCAACGTCGGAGACAAAATTGCACTCGTGTGCGGCAGGTATAAGTCTTCCCACGTCGCCTTCACAACGCGTATTCGCGTCTCAGCGTTGTGACTCTCTTTTGAGGTGGCAAGAAAAGCACTAAAATAACTGAAGGGCAAGTGGGAAGTATATACCCAACAGACAGAGGCTGCATAATTCTCTGTCCCGACTTTTCTTAAAGCTGAACTGCACGAACAAAAAGCCCTCATGCACCTCAATCGAAAGCTCAGAACATGATAGACCACATGAGGCCAGGAGGGCGCCACCTCATTTGTCTTCAAACTGTCGAGGTGTCAACATCCTCCGGTGAGCTCCTCCTCAAGACTTTTTTTGAAAGAAAAAGAGGTCTCCGGAGATGTTGATAGCTCTATTGACCGAAGGCAAATAAAGTGGCGGCCTCCAGGGGGGACCGCATAGAAACTCCGCTAGTGAACGGCCCGCTAGCCCCTAGCGAGACCTTGTCGCCCGATACCGTATCGGGGTAATTCTGGAGGCNATTCTTTAATATTTTGCAGAAGCACTGACGTCGGTGATAATTTAATCGAAATGAGAGAAATTTAACAGGAAAAACACTTCACCCAGCAGACGCATGACGGCGTCTGTTTTGTCGTCTGGTGCCAGCGTGTGGCAAATTAGACATCGCCATAAACTATTTGTCTTTTGTCGTTACGTCACAAGCTAATTTATTCATTTTTGCAAAAAGTTTCTGGTTTCTATTCCCGGTGCAATCAATTAAATTTTGATTGCACCAGGGATAGAAGAGAAAGTTAGGAGACAATCGGACTACCGGATCGACAAACACGTCCTATCAGTCCCTACAGCTTGCAAGTTTCTCAAGTTCCACGATCTCCCTTACTTGATTTTCATTAATTGGGGTCGACAGCTGACTTATTGCGCCGCAATTTCAAATAGAGTAATTGGTTTGAGAGTTCAAATGCGTAATTGGTTTAGTGATAGATCGAAAAATCAAATTAGATTCAGTGACAGAAATCAGGGTTTTTTGTCTTTAGCAGCTGGGGGAGTCTAGGATCGGCTGCTTTATTTGTCTTACCATCTGGGTAGTCTAGGATCAGCTACATGTACCTTCTTTTACTTTTCTTCTTTTTCTTTTCGTTCTTGTCTGCAACTCATGTACCTCATCGATGTATATAGTCTTTTCTCAATGAGTCACGAGTGTAATATTTTTCATTGTCTCCCGGTTGCCGATGCCTCCCCAAAAAAGCTGAAAAAAATGTGCCTTTGTGGAGATACTGATAAAAATGTCTAGTTTTGAGTGTCCGCCAACAATACATCGGGAATTTCTACACGGGAGGCATTCTCTACAGTCATTACATCGGCATTGGCTTTTCAACAAACTTATACCTTTTTGTCTCCACGTCGTGAGCTTCTATACCTTTGCCACCTTTGAATCTACGCATCTATCGGAAGTTTACCAGCCACTGCTTTTTACGTCTAAAAGCAGAGAGCAGTATTACTGTCCTTAGTTGCTGTGAACAACTCCTTACATTGTATTGGAGCATCGGGTGATTCTGACAACCATTACTGGAAATCTGCTGTGACAAAATGCATATTGGGTTCGTAATGTGTGATTTTCAGATTCCTGGGATCTCCTGCTTTCACTGTCAAAGCACGAATTTTCTGTCAGTTCTCAGGTACCAGCACCTATTCTTTAATATTTTGCAGAAGCACTGACGTCGGTGATAATTTAATCGAAATGAGAGAAATTTAACAGGAAAAACACTTCACCCAGCAGACGGCGTCTGTTTTGTCGTCTGGTGCCAGCGTGTGGCAAATTAGACATCGCCATAAACTATTTGTCTTTTGTCGTTACGTCACAAACTAATTTATTCATTTTTGCAAAAAGTTTCTGGTTTCTATTCCCGGTGCAATCAATTACATTTTGATTTCACCAGGGATAGAAGAGAAAGTTAGGAGACAATCGGACTACCGGATCGACAAGCACGTCCTATCAGTCCCTACAGCTTGCAAAATTCTCAAGTTCCACGATCTCCCTTACTTGATTTTCATTAATTGGGGTCGACAGCTGACTTATTGCGCCGCAATTTCAAATAGAGTAATTGGTTTGAGAGTTCAAATGCGTAATTGGTTTAGTGATAGATCGAAAAATCAAATTAGATTCAGTGACAGAAATCAGGTTTTTTTGTCTTTAGCAGCTGGGGTTAGTCTAGAATCGGCTGCTTTGTTTGTCTTTACCAGCTGGGGGAGTCTAGGATCAGCTACATGTACCTTCTTTCCCTTTTTCGTTCTTGTCTGCAACTTATGTAACTCATCGATGTACATGTACATAGTCCTTTTCTCAATGAGTCACGAGTGTAATATTTTTCATTGTCTCCCGGTTGCCGATGCCTCCCCAAACAAGTTGAAAAAAAATTGCCTTTGGGGAGATTACTGATAAAAATGTCTCTCTCTTTTTGAGTGTCCGCCAATCAGTAAAGCGGGAATTGGCACACGGGAAGCATTCTCTGCAGTCATTACATCGGCTTTGGCTTTTCAACAAACTTACACCATTTTATTTGATATGATATGATATGATATGATATGATATGATTTATTTGACCAACACAACGAATACATTTACATAATTTGTATACGAATGGTCGGGACACAAACAAGATCCTGCTGGATCGCTTACGTTTGTGACCCTCAGGAGAAGATTCTAGTGTGAAAGAGATTTCAATTAGATTTTGCTGTACAAATATTTACAAATTAAGTTACCAATAATATCGTGAATGAGAATGAATAACAACTAGATAAGTAATTCGTTAAAAGGTTGCATACGTAACACCGTGGTATTTGCCTCCACGTCGTGAGCTTCTATACCTTTGCCACCTTTGAATCTACGCATCTATCGGAAGTTTACCAGCCACTGCTTTTTACGTCTAAAAGCAGAGAGCAGTATTACTGTCCTTAGTTGCTGTGAACAACTCCTTACATTGTATTGGAGCATCGGGTAATTCTGACAAACCATTACTGGAAATCTGCTGTGACAAAATGCATATTAGGTTCGTAATGTGTGATTTTCAGATTCCTGGGATCTCCTGCTTTCACTGTCAGTTCTCAGGTACCAGCACCGTGAGGCACTGTCAAAGGATGATTAGGATATTGCTACTTGTGTTCAGCTATTCAACAGTTTATTCCCAAGTTAGCTATGTCGAGCTGACATTGTTACAAAAACACACGCCCTAGGTGAAACTGACTGAGGCAAACAACTATATAGTTACAGGCAAGTGTACGAAAAATAGGTCATTCTTAAGCTGAACTGGACTAAAAGTGGTATTAGTCTCCTAACTGGAGATGTACGCTGTAACAACCTCTTAGACTCTTTTCTGGGTGCCATGTTTACCACCTACAGCTACGAGTAGTCGGAGAAGAGGTGGGAGATATTGACTTTGACACATTTCCAAGTGGATTCTTCCTATCTTTATAAGAATTTATCGGATATTGCTCGGCCTCTCTGTCGGGTTATTTGACAATTTGGGACGTTTCCATGGGTAAACGGACCGAACTGATGACAAATTTAGATAAAGTGATATCTGGTGCGAAAAAGTCAACAAAACAAGGTCAGGGTTGGTGTAGTTAATCAGGGACATTATATCCTTCGACAAAGTGTTGAAGCAGTTCAGATTTTGGGCATTCTGGAGGGTACCGCGTGGAAAGCGCTCTGTTATTGGTGCGATGAAGTTCAATAGGTTCACCGTTAGAAAACTGATGATCGACGTACGAACAGACCACTCAGTAGGCCTGACAATGTCTCTCTTTTAAGGACCTTTTCAATACCACAGAATACATGTAGTTTATTGCAATGTGAAATGCAAATTTAATTTCCCACGCCCTAATCGTCGCGATCCTTCGATGCAGCATTCCATGTGGAGTACCCTTACAAGCCTTAAATACCTATGGTAGCGTTTATCAAATCTTGAAGTGATCCATCCATTAAAGTCAATTAATTCTTCTTCGAGATTCATTATTGTTTTACCTGAACGTGGCAGGAAGAATTCTATTACAGTAACAACAGACGCATGGCACTTTTGTAAGGTCACGGAAGATGTATCAGCTGACAAGAAACGTTGAAGTTCACACGAAATCAGCAAGTGATACGGTAATCGGATGTAACGTCATCCTCATCAGCAATTGATAGTCAGGCATCCGTCAAAAAGGGTGGGTTATGAGAGCAAAGGTCGGTTGTCCTGATGAGTTAAGTACATGTATTTATCTGAATAATTTTCTTGAATATTCTATTTTTTTCTGACCTGAATGTTCTTGAACATTCATTTTTTTCTGAGAATTAAAATGGAATAAAACAGTCAGTATACATGTAGGCCTACATGTATAGTTTCGGCGAGCAGTTTTGTTCGAACATTGCAGCACTGTTTGACGACCGTGTTTTTGAGATCTAACGTGTGCATTTAGGCGATTTGACGTGTCTACATGTATCTAATATTCAGTGAGCCTGCACTAAAGGGTCCTCAGTGACACCGAATAGCCTGCAGCCGTCTACATTCCCGCGGCACTTGCAGCAAAGTACGAAGAGTTTGGTGTTAATTACTAATTCAGTGTGATAACTTCTTGAGAGATAAAAAAAGGTTGTACGTTGCTGTTGAGTCACGCGATCCCATATCAGCCACTGACTTTCATCAAAGGCATTTATGCCATCCTATAGGCCCTTCGTAATGAAAGGTAAGCTGCCGCTTACTAGCCTTGGTCAGCAGCTGTAACGCGGTCATGGGGGTTGTATGGTTTATGGTCTATCATGGTCAGTGAGGATACGGTTATCCGATGGCACGTTCGTCTTCTTATAAGCAACACAGAAGGCTACCGATCTGGAATTTCGTAAGATGAGACCAGAAATGAATACCTAGTGATTACCTGTATTATTTCAAAGTTTATTATAGTTTCGCAGGTATACGTTTGATCTGATAAATCATTGGATAAAAGTACAATGTTACTACATCGTACTTCCTCTTGAACCGAACTGAAAACCTCATGTTTTCCGTTTTCCGAACTGACAACCTCCAACAGCCACCTGAATCAAGAAATGTACGCCATCACCATTTGTCCCCTTTAGCATTCTTCCTTTATTGAATAGCCAAGAGGTTTTTTCTCAATGTTTTCACCCCAGGTAAACTTTGTTTTCATCGAGTCCACCCAACTATGCAAGTGCCAAACGAAAAACTACTTCATGTCATGTTGATGCCCTCAGTATTTGTGAAGATCTTTAATTATTCAAATATTCTACTTCACAAGTTACCAACTTTTCAATAATTACTCCAGTACGTCGGATTATCAATTCGAAGAGCATGAACCAGTGCAGCGGTTTTGGTCCTTTGACATGCATAAGTTTTCGTAGAACATGTAAGCTTACATGCATACCTGCACTGAAAGGTCCCTCCTCCTGCCGGGGTCATCTGAGGTTGTTCTCTCTAAGTTGAAGGGTCGTTAAAGACTATGCCATACATGATTATATAGGACGGGGTCACCACCACATCTCCACACCAGTTTGCTAACACTTAACAGTCTTAATTACCTCATAAGTTTTAAAATATTGACTCGAGTCGAGAGCTAAGTGCCAAATTGTTTTTTTAGCAGACACTGGGCGAATTTAATACATACAGCAAGACGAAACCGGAGTTTCAGGAGAAAACCTGCGCCGTCAAAGAGAGTCGCCCTCCAAATTAAATAAGTAACAGGGCCCAACATACTTAAAGGAGCACGGTATTGGATCTCAAATGCGTTATTTGACTGCCGACGTAGAGGGAGGCACCTAGCGGCAGTAAGACGAACAACAAAAATGCATTACAAAATGTACGCAGTAAATCGGGTCATTCGCCGAGACGTAGTTAGACCCTCGTGTTGGAGAGTGGCGCAGTGGCGCCGGCTGTCGAGAAAAAGTGGCAATACCGTGCTCCTTTAAGTCAAAGTGTGATATTTATCTTCTGTGTTGAGCAAAAGGATGACTTCACAGTAGTTTTATGAATATGGGCCCTGGAGCCGATATCTCCTCTGCCCCACTCTAACAGTCTTTATGATTCCGATTTGATATGGTAAATTTTCGGCCCTGAAAGTGTTACACGCATTCGTCATATTGTGTCCGGAACGAGCTACCCAACCAATACCATCCCATCGCCGACTGCCCGCACCCAGAAGTCACATTAGCACTTAAATGAAAGCATAATCCGGCGATCAGCGCAGCCTAGGAGGGAGATAGGCTAAATGCCGTCGGTCACTNCATTGGCACCTAAGAGGGTTTTGAGGGTATCCTGCTTGGAAAACACTACATCAATGTTGGCTAAATTGGTTATGAGCCGTTTCACCTTATGACATGTGCTTCCAACATATAAACCCAGAAAGAGTAAGCAAAAAGTTGGATTAGTTATACTGAACCTTTCTAAAAATGCCATTCAAGCAACTGTTTGCCATGTAAAATGAAGGGAAAAATGACATCTAGGCCAACGGCGGGGTGGGTGGGTGGTGGTGCAACAGAAAAAAAATATTTAAAGAAGGAATCCATTTTAAACAAGATATAAAAAAACTGCATGAACAAAAATAAACCATTTTATGAACAAGGATTTTTGAAAATGTTAATTATTACTTATTTGTTTGTAGTAGAAATATTACAAAGATTCAATGCAGAAACCATGATTGATATAAAAGAAAAGGAATATATCACCATCAACATCATTGGTGATAAGTCATGTAATTAAGCCAAACAAAGTATGTATTTTCGAACTTTTTGTGGACCAGTCAACTGCTGACTGGTAATAAAATAGGAGCAGTCAGCCGCGCATATTGCTAACAGATGGCAGCACAGTCTTAGCGGACCAAATGTACAGGAAATCTATTATGATCGCTGCTCTATTATGATCACTGGGTCTGCTAGATGCATTGAATTGGGCCCTAGTGACACCTAGTGGTCAACTCGCTGACAGCTCCTATTATCCCCTGATGCTATACTGGCTAAAAAATCTGTGTGACACAGCAGCACTGACGACCAACCTGGGCTGACCTCACAGAAAGTCTGATAGTGTTTTAGGTGTCTTGCGGCAGGAAAATGTGTTATACATAGTGGCCCGAACTTATAAAGGATCTCTATCTCTTAGACAAGTCTAACTCCCCAAGACAAGTCTAAATCAGTCGTCTAGCTTAAACTGCGATTACAGAAGGATGTCTAGCTTAGACATGTCTAAAACTGCCGTCCAAAGATAGACAACAGTGTCTAAACAACAAAGGAATTGCAAAACATGCCAGGGGGCTTGTTTTGCAGTTGTCTAAGCTTGTGATTCATTAATAATTTCAAGTTGTATGGTCTTAAAATGTGTCCCAGTGGCCCTAGATTATCTGTATGAAAACAAAACGTGGCTATGAAAAATATTCAAGGAAATATGCCGGAAAATTAGGTGGGCATTTACTTCTGACTAAGTACTACTTCTGACTAAGGGTGTACTATCCATCCAGCCACAACAGTAAACAGGCCTATTATGACGAATGCCACGCAAATGAGGTCATCTAAGGTATGCCCTTTACAATTCATTATATAATCGTCTCAACAAAGGCAGTGCGGTCGGGGCGATGCATGTTTAATCACCTGTTGGACTTGACTAGCTAGACCGACGTCCTTGTGTTGTTCGAAATTCCGATAAACACCAGTGTTTTGGTAGACTTGTCTAACAGTTGTCTTACAAATGTTTAGGCTTAAACAAGTCCAAGTTAGACAGGTGAAAAACACCTTTTATAAGTTCGGGCCAGTGTGTTCGAAAACTTACTCGCACCTACCCCACATCCAGGCCAAGGGGGGCAACAGAAAAAAATATTTACAGAAGGAATCCATTTTAAACAAAAATATTAAAAATTTGCTTGAACAAAAATAAACCATTTGATGATCAAGGATTTTTGAAAATGTTAATTATAACATATTTGTTTCAACTAGAAATATTACAAAGGTTCAATGCAGAAACCATAATTAATATAAAACAGAAGAAATATATCACCACCATCATCTTTGGAAATATCGCACAATCAATTCAAAAAGCATTTAGCTTGTGACTTTTTGCGGACCAGTCAACTGCTGACTGGTAATATTTTAAACCCTCTGGAGGCCAAAAAATCTGTGACGCAGCAGCACTGACGACCAACAGCAATTACCTTCGCTAGGCATTATGGGTAAACACGGATAATGCCTTAGCCTTCAACTGCTGTGATGCACCTGCACAAAAGTGCAGTGAATAAATTTAGGCCTTTTTCTGCCCAAATGTAGGCCTTTTTGGAAACAATAATAAAATATCTACCAATAAAGCAGATAAAACCAATTTACTCAACAGGTTTTTGGTTTGCTCAACCAATCAGGACACTGCATTGACAGAATGTAAACAAGACCATGTGCTTATCAGCTGTCACGTGCTTCTGTTGACCAATCAGATAATTAGGTCGACGAAAAAACGTTTCGTATACGTGCCCATGAAATTCTTCAACTCCACTTGGCATGTATTGGAACTACGATCCTCCGCCGAGAAAGTAGGGACCTGGTGGCAGTGTCACTAGGTCGAAGACTGGAGGTGACGCTGTGTGCAGTTTGGACCAACGGGCTGACCTCACATAAAGTCTGATGGCAGGAAAATATGTTATACATATAGGCCCGAACTTATAAAGGATGTCTATCTCTTAGACAAGTCTAACTCGCCAAGACAAGTCTAAATCAGTCGTCTAGCTTAAACTGCAATTACAGAAGGATGTCTAGCTTAGACATGTCTAAAACTGCCGTCCAAAGATAGACAACGGTGTCTAAACAACAAAGGAATCACAAAACATGCCAGGGGGCTTGTTTTGCAGTAGTCTAAGCGTGTGGTTCATTCATAATTTCAAGTTTTATGGTATTAAACGGTTCCTAGTGGCCCTAGGTTATCTGTGTGAAAAGAAAACGTGGCTGTGAAAAATATCCAAGGAAATATGCCGGAAAATTAGGTGGGCATTTACTTTTGACTATGAGTGTACTATCCATCCAGTCACAACAGCAAATAGGCCTTTATGACGAATACCATGCAAATGAGGTCATCTAAGGTATGCCTCTTTACAATTCATTATATAATCCTCTCAACAAAGGCAGTACGATCGGCGATACATGTCTAATCACCTGTTGGACTTGACTAGCTAGACCGACGTCCTTGCGTTGTTCGAAATTCCGATAAACACCGGTGTTTTGGTAGACTTGTCTAACAGTTGTCTTACAAATGTTTAGGCTTAAACAAGTCCAAGTTAGACAGGCGAANAAATGTTAAAAATTTGCTTGAACAAAAAGAAACCATTTTATGATCAAGGATTTTTGAAAACGTTAATTATGACATATTTGTTTCAACTAGAAATATTACAAAGGTTCAATACAGAAACCATAATTAATATAAAACAGAAGAAATATATCACCATCATCATCTTCATTGGAAATATCGCACAATCAATTCAAAAAGCATTTAGCTTGTGACTTTTTGCGGACCAGTCAACTGCTGACTGGTAATATTTTAACCCCCTGGAGGCCAAAAAATCTGTGACGCAGCAGCACTGAAGACCAACGGGCTGACCTCACAGAAAGTCTGATGGCAGGAAAATATGTTATACATATAGGGCCGTATTTACGAAGCGCGATTAGGCCAACACGCGTGTAAATTCATAGTTATTCATGGTAAGGGCCTAGAAAACCATTGTGTTGCTACCTTGTACGCTGCTTGATCGGCAGCGTTTGCCCGCAGGATAACCACACGCGGTTAACATTCCTGCATTTACGTGCAAGAGGATCGAAGAAAAGAGTTGAATGACGCTAAACAAGGCCTCTAGGTTGTTCAAATTTTTCTTTGTCCTCCTGCAGCTAGACAAAGGAAATGTAACTACGGGTGATTATCCTGCGGGTAAAGGCTGCCGATCGAGCAGCGTAAAGGGTAGCAAAACAATGGTTTTCTAGGCCCTTAACATGAATAACTATAAACTTACCCGCGTGTTGGCCTAATCAGGCTTCGTAAATATGGCCCATAGTGTGTTGGAAAATTTCCTCGCGCCAACCTCGACATACAGGCCAAGGGGGGGGGGGTGCAACAGAAAAAAAAATTTTACAGAAGGAATCCATTTTAAACAAAAATATTAAAAATTTGCTTCAACAAAAAGAAACCATTTTATGATCAATGATTTTTGAAAATGTTAATCATAACGTATTTGTTTCAACTAGAAATATTACAAAGGTTCAATGCAGAAACCATAATTGATATAGAACAGAATAAATATATCACCATCATCATCTTCGTTTGATTTCAATCACAATTAGTGATGTCTAGTTAGATGTGTATGATGTTCTTTTTGGCAACCAGTCACCTGCTGACTGGTAATACAGTATTAACCCTCCCAAGGCCACGCTGGTCAAAAAAATATGTGACAGCCAACCTGGGCTGACCTCACAGAAACTCTGATAGTGGTTTCTAGACTGGTACCCTGTCTTTATAGATGGCTGAAAATATAAAGACAGGAATGGGGTGCCATTTTGCACCATATTGATGACGTAGTACATTCTATTTTTAGCACTCCTCGGGGTATTTCCCAGCACTATATCCAGCTTTCAATAAACCCTGCTTTGTTCCGCCGAAATTTTCTTGGAGTTTACCTCATGATCTAGCCTACTCGCACTCCAGCAGGAGGACTAGGCCTACCCGCCAGTGGGGGAGGCATGTGATGGATGCAAGCAAGGCCTACCACAACGGCACATTGTGCACTGCTGCTGCTGCTGTGCACTGCACTGCAGAGTTTATCTGCCCTCACAAAAACGAGACGAAAAAACAAAGGACTCACAGTATGCCTGGGCCTACATACAACATTATGCAACCCACAAATGACTCCCGGGTGGTCTGATCGGAAGACATCGACATTTCCGTGTAGCATTCAGTACCATTGCCTGTTCGATGTGCGCACTTCAGATTGAAGATTGGATTGTGCCACTTGTGGCCGCAATGACCTGTTGTAACCAATGTGCGCAGAACGGTGGTGTGGTGGTTCGGGTCTCCGACTAGCGGTCAGAGGGTCCCGGGTTCGAATCCCACTGGGCGTGAGACTTTGGGCAAGTCTCTTTGCCTCAGCGGCCTCTCCCCACCCAGGTGTATAAATGGGAACCGGTTGGAAATGCTTGGATTGTAGCACTGAATGAGCAGCTCATCTGAGTTCTACTGAAAGGTTTCAGGATAGACTGGGGTTAAAGTGTAAAGTCGGATGACACCTCTACCATTGTTGATATCAGACTATAAACTCAAACTTTTAAACAAAAATTTATATCGATATCGACTGGTGCGTTCAGTTGCTTCCAGTCGCAAGGCCGATGTACGCTTGGCTTAAAAGTGGCGTTTTTCCTCTTTACAGAATAACTGGAGATTTGAGGGGCCCTCCTTCCCGACGGTTCAAGAACTCATCGAACACCAGCTGAAGTCAGAAATGCCGGTGACGGTACGGTCTCAGGCCATACTTAAACTAGCGATCGTCAGAAGTGACTGGCAGTTGAAGAACGATGAAGTTATTCTGGGACCAAAAATCGGCAATGTACGTATAGCAGAATCTTCCTTAGAAGCGCATCTGGGTCCTGGGTTCAAAGCCTGGGCCATATGGGATTAATCATTCCTGGCTCTTTAGTCCGTTGCATGGACCAGTAAGGTATGGTGCCTTGTACCTTGTACCTTAATAGACCGGTGATCATCCTGTCCACTGTTACATGTAGCAAGCAGCACGTCCTGGGCCCATATTCATAAAACCTTGCTGGCTTAGTTCGTTGCTAGTTGTGTACATTGGCCTGTACAAACTGGGCACTTTAGCAGGCAACTAAGCCTAGCAAGGTTTTATGAATATGGGTCCTGAAAACTTCCCCCTCTGCATTTCAGGGAAACTTTGGCGATGTTTGTAAGGGAACATACAGGGAAATGGAGGTAGCCGTCAAAACGTGCAAGGAAGTCCTCGATGAGGACATGAGAAAAAAATTCTTGAAGGAGGGCCAAATCTTAAAACAGTACGACCACCCGAATATCGTCAAGTTGATCGGGATAGCGGCACAGAGACAGCCAATCATGATTGTGATGGAGTATGTCCCGGGTGGGTATGGTCTAATAAACAGGCATGAAAATCTTCCGGTTTTTGCCGGAACTCCGGCTTGAGAATTTCAAAAAATTGGGTCCTGAGATTGATGCAAATCTGCAATAAAAATGGGGGGGGGGATATTTCCCTCACCCATGTCACCGCCAAACATGCCAAAAGATCGTCAGTCACCACCAAAAGATCGTCAGTCACGGCCAAAAGATCACCGGTCATGGTCAAAAGATCGTCAGTCACGGCCAAAAGATCGTCAGTCACGGCCAAAAAATTGTCAGTCACCACCAAAAGAT
>NMRB01000470.1:0-16453 GCA_002633025.1 Notospermus geniculatus
GTTTGTCCATCACAGTTTTATCTCGTAGCATAACTCGACTTCTTTAGCACTTAGAGGAATGGAAGTAAGTTATACCACTAGGATTTTTTTTATGGTTCCCGATCACTGAGATCGGGAACCATATTGTTTTTGGTCATGGTGTCTCTGTGTGTGTGTGTGTGTGTCCGTCTGTCACGCCTCCATATCTCATCTCCTTCAACAGCTACAGCTCTGGTAACACATCCTATCCCTAGGTTTGTCAACATGGGCAATCCAATGAGCTAATCATTTTCAACATAGATGCCTCCATCATGATGTAATCAACATATCAGACTTGATATTTTGTCCGTCACACTTTTATCTGATGCCATAACTCGGCTCCTTTAACACCTAGTGCAGTGGAAATAGGTTCTACCTTTAGGTTTTCATACCCTAGGAATCAAATGGACTGATTACTTTTGACCTGAGATGTAGGGGTCATGGTGATATCGATATCACAAATTTGATATTTTGAGGTAGCTTGCCATATTGTCAACTGAGCAACATGAAACAAGCCTTAGTTCATGCCTGCTTATCCAAAGACTGGACTGTGCTAAAATTCTCACCCTCACGTGTCTAAATGATTGAAATATCATGAGATTTTGATATATCAAACTTGATAATTTGAAATATCTCTGCCTGTGGTAGAGATAGAGGCATGATATCACCCATATTTAGGTCATTGATGATGCCGATTTCGATTATGCAACGACTTGGATAATCAGAGGTCAAGGTCAAACTTGATAATCTGAAATATCTGTGCCTGTGATAGAGCTAGATGCATGATATCAGACATAATAGGTTACTGAGAATGTCCATTTCGATTATACAATGACCTTGATGATCAGATATCCAGGTCAAGGTCAAGGTCAACCATGGGATGAGTTATTGGGATCAACTTCATATGTCATATATCATATCATATGTCATGTCATGTCATACATCATATGTCATGTCATGTCATATATCATATGTCATGTCGTGTCGTGTCGTGTCGTGTCGTGTCGTGTCATGTCATATATCATGTCATGTCATGTCATGTCATATGTCGTGTCATGTCATGTCATATCATGTCATGTCATGTCATATGTCGTGTCATGTCATGTCATGTCATGTCATGTCATGTCATATGTCATGTCATGTCATTCATGTCATATGTCATGTCATGTCATATGTCATGTCATATGTCATGTCAAGTCATATGTCATGTCATGTCATGTCAAATGTCATGTCATATGTCATGTCATGTCATGTCATGTCATATGTCATGTCATACGTCATGTCATACGTCATGTCGTACGTCATGTCGTACGTCATGTCCTACGTCATGTCGTACGCCACGTCACGTCACGTCACGTCACGTCATATCATATCATATCATCATATATCATATCATATCTTGATCTCTATCAGTGTGCCAGTCTTGTAGAAGAACCTGTACATCGGGAACCATACGACATTTACAATGTCATCTTGTTTCTTGTTTTACGGATCCGCCGCACTTGTTTTTCCGATTTTGGAAAATAAAAATAATTGAAAAAATTACATTATTTGTTTGCCGCCGCCCACAAACTAATTATTCGATCAATAGAAATAAAAATAATGGAAAAAAAACGTTTATTTTTCTACCGCCGACATGCTGGACGAACCTTGTCTGACGAAAATAATTCACATCGGTTGTAACAATCATTCTCGTTCCCATTCATTGAGTGAATTTTATTATATTTTTGTACATTTTTATTTTTTTCACAGCCGCCTGTTACATGCTTGACAAATATAATAAAAATAATCAAATAATCACAATTATTTTTATATTAATTTTCCACCCTCCTGTCAAGGTTTCCGCGAAAACCAAATGAAAAAGTTATTTTTATTTTTATTTTCCTCCCTCCTGTCAGGGGTTTCCAGGGAAAAAATCCGTAAAACAACAAATAAAATAATTGTGGCCTAAGCAATCGTGGAAAAGAAGATTCGCGACCCACTGTGCCCCGTCTTCCCCTACGGTACCTAAAATAAACCATAACCTGAAATATCTAAATGACCTACATGACCTAAGATATCTGCTAAATCATGACCTGAAATATCTAAATCATAATGTACATGTACAAATCTTAAATCATGACGTAAAATGTCTAAATTATGACCAAAAATGTTTAAATCATGACCTAAAATATCTTAAATCATGAACTAAATATCTAAATCATGACCTGAACTAAATCATCCCAAAAAGAAAGCACAAAAATTGACACAAAGTGGTAAATATCAAGAAGTCAACTTCCAGGACTTAGCAAATTTTCGACCCCAACCGGGGTCTTCTTCAGGCTGGCACTTTTCCACACTAGATTTCAGAAAAGACTTGGAAAAGATACGTGGAAAAGTGCCAGCCTGAAGAAGACCCCACTTGGGGTCGAAAATTTGCTGAACTAAATCATGACGTAAAATGTCAACATCATGACCTAATATCTAAATCATGAATTAAATAGGCCTATCTAAACAAGGACGTGAAATGACTAAACCGTGACGAAAAATGTGTAAATAATGACGGAATATGTGTAAATCATGACGTAAAATGTCTAAAATCATAAAAATATCTAAATCACGACATAAAATGTCTAAATCGTGACATAAAATGTTGAGGTAGATATTTATGGTCATGATATAAATACTCTAGGTCATGATATGGATGGATCTTCTATGTCATGAAATAGATATTTTAGGGGGTCTCCATAAACCGAAGACTGAAGATCGAAAACTGGAGACAGAAGATGGAAGACCCTGAACTATAAAACGAAGACCCCCACAACTATAAACCGAAGACCCAACTATAAAATGATGTGCTGTTTGATGCAACCTGAATTAACCCCTTCCATCTAAGAGGCCTATTCACCGCAGCAGATTTCTCTCTTGAATTTAACTGAGTAAAATCGCTGACCAGACGCGCGACCTGCATAATGCATCGTGTGAAATCGGCCAACTTCTTCCACACTCTGCAACAAGCCAGTAAGTTTCCGCGTTCAACGCTTTAGGGTTTCCTCGTGCGTCCAATCAGAGCCATTTCTTTTGCGAAGACTGACTCGAACTGCCGATGCAAACTTCGCTCTGATCGGTTGTTCTTTTTAAGACCAGGGAAATTCCAATTTTTGCACACTGCTGGTTGAGAAAATGAAAGTGGTTTTCCTGCGTGAGAGTTAAGTCGGGGGGCTACCTATGCCGACTTTATTGACGCTCTTTGAAAACAAGCGTCCTAAGATATTCATGACAAAAAGAAACTAATTGATGTCAACAAAACGTTTTAGCTACAACCTGCATTCACTGCTGATGTCGGGAATTCCCGCACACCAAGACTCCATCTGTATGCTGATGTCGGGAATTCCCGCAATGCATAAAGCCATTTGAAAATGGCATGACTGGTAGTTGTCCTGCTGTGTATGTGTTCAGTAGGTGTAGAAAAGTTTAGTTCATCAGAATAACACCAGGTGTCCCTGCTATTTGCACTTTTCAGCCAATGAACAGGCTGAAGCTGGCTGGTCAATGACTGACTTTATTTGATGTTTTGGACTACCTAGTGGCCAATTGTGGAACTGAGATCAATGAAAATGATGATCTGGACATGGTGGATGATGAATTATGATGTGGCATTTTGAATTTATGATATAGATAAGGTTTATTGGCAAATATTTTGTGTTTTTGTGTGTGTGTGTGGGGGGGGGGGGGGGNCCTGATGCCTGCAGGGCCTAACGATCCGTTTTTTTACGAAAGTACTTTCCATTTAATTGGTATAAACTATTTAATGCCAAAAAAGGCTCGATATACAGTTTTTGAAATATTTCATATTCCCGACCAACTATCCAAAAAAGGCGATCGTGTTGCCCTAGAATGCAAATATGGCAATAACATCCCAAAGAAATTTTTCAAATATATGTTTCCAAAAAAGAGAAAACTTGTTTGGGAAATTTGAAAATTTCCATACCGCTGGCAAGTTACTTCTTTGTTATGTGGATTTGCACTATTCGCGCTCTTTGAGTAAACTCTGTTCGGCCATTTGTGACCAAAGCAGCAGCGACAGAGCTGAACAATACCCGCAGTGGACACAAAAGATTTAGGGTCGGCACGTACACTGAAGATTGGTTTTCGAAAACAGTATATCAGGGTGATCGGATTTAATCTGAATGTGAATGACTGGTCGTTTGACCGCGCACAAAGGCCAGTTCCGTGGATTGTCACTAGGGAATGAGCTCAGCTATAGGTAGCCCCCGCCTTGAGAGAGGGAAGCCGAGTAGAGTCTTAACCTGAGTAGTGAGTGTGAATGAAGACTGGCAAACATGCACAGCAGCAAACTTGACACACAGATATTTTCAACGCTGTTGTAATGTCGTTGGCGATGAGCGGAAAAATATCACAAAGATCATATGTATCATCCAGTGAATCAAAGTACTGAAGCCACTCCGATAAATTAAGTCAAAGTACACTCTTAGAAAAAAGGTTCTTAAAGGAACCTTTGCTTGTGGGAGAACCCTCTAAAGGGGTTCTATATAGAACCCTATAGGTCCACAAAGAACCCTTAAAGGTTCCAATTAGAACCCTAAGGTTCCAATTGGAACCTTTAAGGGTGCTTTATAGAGCTATAGGGTTCCATATAGAACCCTTTTAGAGGGTTCTCCCACAGTGCCAAGCAAAGGTTCCTTTAAGAACCTTTTTTCTAAAGAGTGTATTCGTAAAGCTATGTGCACACAGAGCTTAGTGCATGCCTGATCTTAGCCGCAAGCCTCTTCGAGAGGACGCAGGGCCCAAGAAATCTCTGTGTGCACCTGTGGTCGCGAGCCGTTAGTGCTTGCGTCCCGAGGTGCAGTTGGAATCGTAAATATCAATTTTTTTGATATTTAGCGCAGCTGTATACGCCCAGCCACAGGAAGCAAGGCCGTGCAAAGATTCTTGCGCCCTCGTGTTCACACAGCGGCGCAATGATTTAGAGGACTGCGTGGTCGCAAGGTTTCGCGGCGGCTAAAGGTGCTCGCACACGAGCGTTTTATCCCGCGTTTAGGCCGTGCGCCTTGGGGCGTTTATGAAACGCCGAAATGAGCGCATGGTAAGGGCAGGGTTGACGCACTGCATGCACCAACTCTGCGTTTCTAAACGCAGACCTCTGGGTGAACGCATTGGTTTTCAACATGTCCAAAACTTTTTCGAAAACGCAGAAGAGTGCGTCTATTGACGCAAACGCTGCGTTTAAGAACGCATGAAAACGCATGAGAACGCATGAGAACGCAGCGTTTGTAAACGCACTGCGCGTTTACAAACGCTTATTTTGCGTTAATTTAGCGCATTCTCTGCATCAAAGAGAAGAGACGTTACGTACCGGAAGTCGTCAAAACGCACGAAAACGCAGGGCCTGCGTTTTGAAAACGCAGGACGTGCGTTCACACGGCGTCAACTATGCGTGAACTACATGTATGCGCTAAATTGTGCGCTTGTCGGCGTTTTCAAAACGCGCTAGTTGACGTGTGAGAGCGGATTAAGATCGCGCAAAGCACTCAGTTCTGTGTGCACATAGCTTTATCCATCATGATAGCTAGGCGTTTGACATAGGCCTACACCGAGAAACTGAGATATTCCGATGATGAAGAGAATGTAATAAAGTGCTTTCCTTCAAAACACTCTTTTCTTGATGAGGAGTTCCTCCACTGGCCTTTTTTACAACAACAATTGCGTCTTTGTATTTAACTTTGATAACTGTCCCATATCCGCCATGGCCGATTGTTTCGACTTGTCCGAATTTCACCCCAGTTAAACCGGGGCAGGGCGGAAAAATCGCATGATTTAGTAGCAAGTAACTTTGGAACTTTAAAAGGCATCTTGCATTTAGCCCTTGGCGCAGCGAGCTAGCCATATACTATACTACCGGTACGGTACCATATTGCGGACCATGTTTACATGGCGTCATGACTTCGCAATATTTCATCATGTGTTGAAATGCACTACGACGTCACGTCACTCATGAAAACATGGGTCGCAAAATTCGGTAGGCTTATATAGAATGTATGTTCAATATGTCATGTTGCATTGNTTTAATTGCCTGTCCCCTGCATTATAAAAAAAAAACATTCGCCTTGGGGAAAAGTAAAAGACGTTCTCCAGACAATAACTAAATGCAAAGGAAGCAGAATTTTATTTCTATTCACAACCACAATAGAGCAAGGCACAATGATATCTAGATTGAAGAGAAATGAAAAGTAACAGAAATTATTTTACCGACAACGGGATTCGAACCAGGGAACTGTAGGCCTATAACGCTATCTGAAAAAAGAACCAACTGATTAGTGACTGCGCCCACCGAGGCGAGCTGGCAGTCGGCCGATCTTTTCGTCCACTTGTACTTGAGTTCAATGTCATGGTCTCTTGACCATAGCGCGGTTACTCAGGCCATGTCACCTATTGACGTGTTATATAATGAAATGGTACAGTCTATGACAGGGTACATCCATTTGCGTGACTGTTGTAAAGACACTGTTTATACTTGTCTTACAATGTTCCTGGTACATCCAGTGACGGCCTACGGCCGTCACTGGATGTACCAGGAACATTCTATGACAGGGTACATTCATCTTCGTTACACCGGCATTGCAACCTGTTTACATCGATTGACGGAAAAGGGGAGGAACTTCGTTTTCACTGAGGAATGCATGACCGCGTTTAATACATTGAAGCAGAAACTGTGTTCCGCTCCAATCCTTGCATACCCCACCCGGACGGGAAAATTTATATTGGACACTGATGCCAGTGGATTCTCAATCGGTGCCGTCCTGTCCCAAATTCAGGATGGAGAAGAAAAGGTTATCGCTTATGCGAGTAAGAGCTTGTCGAAATCAGAAAGAAACTATTGTGTTACGCGAAGAGAACTGTTGGCCATGGTGACATTTGTGAAACAGTTTAGACACTTCCTGTTGGGAAGGAAATTTCTGGCAAGAACGGACCATAGTTCACTAAGATGGTTAACCAACTTTAAGGAACCTGAAGGGCAATTGGCCAGATGGTTAGAAACGTTAGGAATGTACACGTTCGACATCGAGCATCGACCAGGACGTAACCACGGGAACAGTGACGCCATGAGCAGGAAACCCTGCAAGCAATGTAAACAGGACCACGTGGTTAACGAAATGGTTAACATGGTTGACATGGGTAACGTCAGCGAAGATGTCTCCACGCAGACGGAGGACCACGTGTCGTCGGAAGCGCAGACTCCCACTAATGTTTCCTCCGGTACGCAGACTGAGCCAATTGAACCCGTGGTCAAATTGATTCCCAAGTCATGGTTTCACAACCAAAAGGCCCGTCGGAGAAAGGCGAAGAAAAAGAAACCGGCTGAACCAGTGAGGGTGATATTGGACAATGCTGAACATTGGTCTGCTCAGGCCTTGGCTGAAGCCCAGTCACTTGATACTGACATTGATTGGATTGTGACCACACTGAAAGACGGATCAGACCGGCCCGAATGGAAGACCATCTCCGAGAAAGGAAGAGCTGCGAAACATTACTGGGGTTTGTGGAATCGGCTAGTACTGAAGGAAGGGGTACTGTATCGGAAGTGGGAGAGTGATGACGGTAAGGTGACCTCATTAATAATAATAATAATAATAATAAAATTTATTTATATAGCGCCGCTTAAAAATGAATTGCCAGCGGCGCTTTACAAACGGTGATAGGTAAAACAGTTTAGTTAAAAGCAATTGGATAAAACAATTTGCAGTGAAACAATCAGGTCATGGAGTGTAGGCAGCGATAAAAATGTGCGTTTTGAGACAGTTTTTAAAAACTTTAAAATCCGTAAGGTTGCGTAAATCGGTTGGAAGGGCGTTCCAGAGCCGTGGGGCGCAGACCGCGAAGGCCCTATCCCCGGCGCTCACTTTCCGAGCACGCTGCCACTCCAGCATCGGGGCAGAGCCGGATCGTGTGGATCTCTGTGGTTGGAGTGGCAGCCGGAGATAGTCGGGGCCTGCGCCATGCACGGCTCTGAAAGCAAAGATAAGAATTTTAAACTGGATACGCTGCTGGACGGGCAGCCAGTGCAGGTGTTTAAGCACTGGCGTGATGTGGTCTCTCTTCTTTGTGCCCGTCAGCAACTTAGCTGCTTGATTTTGGAGTTTCTGCAGTCTATTCAATTCGTAAGATGGAAGACCATAGTAAATACTGTTGCAAAAATCGAGGCGTGAGGTAATAAAAGCGGGGATAAGATTAGATAAAAGGTCCAAAGGGAGGTACTTTTTGGTAGCAGCGATCTTACGCAGATAAAAAAATCCAGATGAGACGACTTTCGAAACCTGATTGTGCAAAGTCATGTTGCTGTCGAAAACCACACCAAGGTTCCGAGCTGACTCTGAAGGGCTGATACGGACATCACCGATCTGCAGGCAGATATCGCTGTCAGTCAGCTTGGCATCCTGGTGCGGAGAACGCAGCAACAGAAACTCGGTCTTTGAATCATTTAATTTGAGCTTATTCTCTAGCATCCATAGGCGGACATCATTAAGACAGTGCTCAATACTGGTAACCACCCTGGCGAGAGAGGTTGAATCATTGAAGCCAAAAGCCTGCCAGATCTGGGTATCATCAGCATAGAAATGGCCGCCCGTGCGGTGATTTTCGATTACTTCCGCCAGGGGGTAGGTATAACATGAGAAGAGCAAAGGGCCCAGAACGCTGCCCTGGGGTACACTATATCTGAGAGAATGAACATCTGACAAGCTGGAGCCGACCTTCACTCTAAACTCACGGTCTCTCAGGTATGATGCAAACCATGACAGCGCATCACCATGGATGCCAAAGACATTTTCCAGTCGGGAGATCAAAATGTTATGGTCAATTGTATCAAAGGCGGCAGATAAGTCTAATAGCACCATGGCCACCCCCTCTTTCCTGTCAAAGCTCTGGAAGACACTGTTGGTGATAGACAGCAAGGCGGTCTCCACGCTATGGCCGGCACGGTATGCAGACTGGTTTGGGTTGTACATTCCACAGGCTGCAAGATGACTGTGAAGCCTAGCCGCTACCACACGTTCCAGGAGCTTTGAGAAATAACTGAGGTTAGAGACGGGCCTAAAATTCTTCAATTCAGACTCATCTGCCCCTTGCTTTTTCAAAATTGGTGTAATCACAGCGAGCTTCATGCTGTCCGGAAATTCGCCAGTGGCCAGGGAACAGTTAATAAGTTCAACAAGAAATGGGAGGATCTCTGGTAGAATGTCCCTTAGTAGTTGACCATTCGAATTATCTTTCCAAGTTCAGACACTGTGGTAGGTTCAAATTTGGACAGAATGACACTAGATTTCTTCGATGGCTGTACCGACAAGTTCTGACTTCGATCGCACTTGTCAAGCTGGTCGCGTATAGACATGATTTTACCATCAAAAAAGTCAGCAAATCTGTTAGCACGGTCTAAATCTCCAGGGCCAGCTGAGAGGTGAGACGACGGTCCCTTCGGACCTCGGGTGAGATCAACGAAGGCATTGAAACGTTCACGTTGGGAGTTCCGTTTATCGGAAAGTTTGGTGGTGTAGAAGGAACGTTTGGCTTCCTTGACAGCCACACTAGTAACCTTCACCTGTTCAACAAACATTTCCTTATGAACTGTCAGCTTCGTAGAGCGCCAACGTGATTCCAGTCGCCTACGTAGGGCCCGAGCAACAAGAACGCCCTTTGTCATCCACGGTGCTGACTCGCGAGGACGTGGTTCTTTCATGCGTGCCGGGGCATGCTTCTCCAGGGCACTGGTGAGCGCGGCGTTCAGACTTTCCGTTACCTCCCTGGCTGCCATTGGAGTGTCGTGTTGGAAAGAATTGAGAACATCCTGTGTAACACTGGGGCGAAAGTCTTAACTACAGTATTGAAGAATGGTTCCGGTGGCGCCGGCTGTCGACAGAAAGTGGCAATACCGTGGTGCTTTAACAACAGAGTTTTCGAACACCCTCAACTGCTCAATCAGGACGCAATGTTCCCTCTCAATTTGACATCCAATCCCCCTATGGCATAACTAGAAGCCCTCTGACTCTTTCTGATGGATCCCACATTAATCATTTCTGCATGGCTCGTCCAACTTCTGGTCTGCAGAGCCCTGTCTGCAAAATATGCCAGAAAGAAAAGGTTTTCCCATTGAAGCCCAATTAAAATCTCCTCAAGGTGGCCTAGATTTTCCTCATGATTGGGGACCGCACTGTACGAACTGCATTTTACTCTATGCCGTATGCTCTTTCCATATACAGTAGTTTGATGTAAAAAAATTCTGGGCCTATTTCAATTTATTTTTCGAACAAGTACAAAATGTCTCTTCGGTGCGGAGAAAATTTTTGTTCAGACAATCAACATCATGGCCAAAAAGACCTATGATCAGCACAGCACTGCGTTCTGTACTCCACTTCTGGAGTTATACGTGTTACCAGGGGCGGATCTAGGATTTGGCAAGGGCGGGTGTCCAATCCATCGAAAAGGGCACCTCAGGAGGGGGCGAAACCCCCGACATGCGCGCCGACGGGGGGTCTGGGGGGCCTCCCCCATAAAATTTGAAAATCTAGACGCCCTCAGATGCATTTTCCCGGCATTTCAGGGCATAACAAGTTGTGTGATTATGGTTTCCGATCTCAAGATCGGAAACCATATAGTGTTTCGTTGTGGTGTCTGTCTGTCTGTCTGTGTGCGTGCGTGTGTGTGTGTGTGTGTAGGTGTGTTCTGGAGGTCAAGAGAGCCACGCAGCTCCGGGGGTACCGCGACCGCATCAAGGGTGTGGCCTTTCTTATGAGTGGGAACGTTGACAACTTGGGTGAGTCCAACGGATTCAAAGATGTCGTTCAGCCGTCTGACATTGATATCATCGACTTTATCAAGATGGATATTGAAGTCCCCAGAAACCACAGTGGTTGCGGCGGCCATGGTGGTATCCGATAGATGGTCGTAGAATTCATCAAGGAAGGATGGTATAGATTTGTCAGGAGGGCGATACACTAAGACAAATCGCACGCAAGCACAGGATGAACGCAGGGTATATTCCTGGTGTTCATACCACTTTTGCAGGTGATGGTGTATGCGTCCTTACAGATAATCGCCACACCCCCACCCCGGGCACCATCCCTGGGTTTGTGAACAAGGCTGAAACTATCAGGCACCAAGTCGTAAAATGTGGTACCATCATCAGCATCTTTGAGCCAAGACTCTGTGATCAGCAGCGCGTCCAGGTCGCGTTCAATGATCAGTTCGCTGATTTCAGTCGCCTTGTTACAGACTGATCGAGCATTGAAGAGTCCCACCGACAGTGGTGCAAGTTCAGTGGTAACCACAGTGAGATCATTTATTGGGACACGCTGTAGATTCAAAGGGTTCCGCTCCATAAGTCCATAGCCAGAACTTGAAAGGTTCACAGAAGAGACCACTGGGATGTCACCAATGGGCCTTGAGTCATACATGAAACTGATTGAATTCCTTTTCCTAATCCCAGCTGATAGTCCTCTGTGAGTAGGCTTGGATGATCGATCGCCCGCACACACAACAAAGGGTAATCCAGGTTTCAGATTCAACTTAGGTTGGCCAACAACTCCTGTTGTTCCATGAGGTCTCCACTGGATGAGTTGATCTACCATATCCACTGATTGTTTCACAAATGCAAACAGTTCAAACCAAGAAAAGCACAGAAAAATACAGAGCAAGAGCAAGACCGGCAGCCGTCATATCAGCGCACAGCCTACGCTGTTTGTGATTGCTGAATGCTTGCGAATGTGTTGACCTGAAGTATCCTAGCGTAGGTACATCCTGTACATCTACTAACTTGTACATCATCTGTGTGTCAGTGTCCACGGCCGCTGCAATTCATCCTTGGCATTGGACTTGGTGGCAAAACTTGTTGCATGAAGCAGCCCAACTGCAAACCTCTCGTCATCAACATATCACATTAATTGCTTTCTCCTCTACCGTTCAGATGTCACGTTCCAAAGGCCTACTTGGCAGGCATATTTCAATGCCTTCTAATCCATTTTGATTCCAAAGCGAGAACAAACATGACGGGGTTATTCACGGAGTAGCCAATCAGACAGAGGCAAGCTGCATTGTCGAGGTTAAAACTAGTAGCCTTCAGCGCATATCAACACAACAATCGTTTTATGAATAGATGTGGCCATGTGATGTAAACAATGACATCATCTTTGTTGACAAACATTGCTACAATGTAAATTCGTGGCTCGCCAAAGAACTTGTGGTATATTAATATTAAAGCTAATTAGAGATCAGCTTCAGCATACTTCTCCTTCAGAGTTCTTACAATGGCCTTAGGTAAGGTGGAACCACGGTCCGTGAGCGAAAATCCCCAAAGCAAGACAGTCTCCATTGACACTTTATCCGTCCGCATCTTCCTGGACCTTCCACTGCCAAGCATTGCTGGTTTCCAAGCACCATTCCACGTCCCCCTGTACCAGTGCAGCTGGAAGGGTAAATGTCGTCCTGGGTATATACAAAGATTACCCAGGATCTCAATCTTCACTAAAACAATACCCTGGGTGTAGTTTCGGTAGCCGAACATCACCCAGCTTCCATGGCTTCCGCCATCTGTGCCTAAGAACGAGTCCTATTTAGAAATTCCGTGGAATCTCGCGGTCTCGCGCCGCGGTACATGTTGAGTGTAGCTGTTCATGACATTGTTCAGGCGGTCACGTGACCACGGGCGAGACAACCACGAATCCAGGTGTCATACTACGACGCTGGGTGATGTTCGGCTACCGAAAGTACACCCAGGGTATTGTTTTAGTGAAGGCTGAGATCCTGGGTAATCTTTTTATATACCCAGGACGACATTTACCCTTTCAGCACCAGTGCAAGGTCACTGAGTCCGTCTCGGTTACCACGACCTTCCCACTCCAGGGTATGTTGACCTCATCTTCTGTGTACACAGCAACGAAGTCCCCTTCTTTAATGCTGCACACATCTGCCTCCACCACAGCCGATTGTTTTTGTCTTTTTGGAGGACGACCGACTACTACCTGGAATGTAATACAAAAAGATGTTAACAAATGGCGTTTAGTCCATTAATCTTCACCAAGATCGGTCTCACTCACTGATCCCTTGCTGAAAGGTGCAAGAAACCTGTAAAAATCTCACTGGCAAATAGCCAAGTACAATGAAATTATATACATATACACTAGCATGAACAAGACTGTACCCGCAGATGGCTACGACTGATCAACTAAGAAGATACGAACCTCAGGACAATCCTCTTGCAGCTTTTCCCGAATGAGCCGTCTATGTTGCGGCTCGAAGACTGGAGCAACATTTCTGCATTTTTCTCTCATGAGCTGTTGAAGAAGCCATGAAGACCCATTTTCATTCTGCAAACAAAGTCAAGAAAATAAATAAAAGGCATAAGGATCTTGAGCGAAACTTGGCAACATCAGCAATTAACCAACATACATATCACAGGCCAAATGTAGCGGGTGTCTATAAACTGAAGATGGAAGACCCTGAACTATAAAGTGAAGACCCACTACTATAAAACAAAGACCCAACTATAAAACCAAGACCCCACTACTATAAAACGAAGACCCAACTATAAAACGAAGACCTCCACTTCTATAAAGCGAGGACCCAACTATAAAACGAAGACCCCCACTACTATAAAACGAAGACCCAACTATAAAACGAAGACAGTTGACCTATAGACTCCCCAAATGTAGCTGAACCACGTCCAAAACATTTTAATACTCACTTCCAATTGTAGTTTAAAATCACTGAAGAAATCCTTCCAGAGTTCTTCATATTGCTCTGGTATCCATGCACCGTAACTTCCCGGCATATGGGATTCTACTTCCTCCAATTCCCCCTTTCTGAGGAATGGTTTGACAAACTCCGGCTCTCCTGCTAGGTCTGGAACACCCTGTAATGTAGTGGAAATTATTTAAAAGTTCGTGTCTTTTGCGACACTGATCTTACAGCACTTGTGAATGGACTACATGTACCCTCAAATAGTGCACAAACCAAGACTAAAATGTAACTTTGTTACTATTATGAAGGAGGTAGTAACAGTATTATACGAACGACGCCACCACTGGGCAAAAGCAATTAATTCAGACTCATCACAATACATCACTAGATGTACAACAGTAGATTATAATATTCTACAGCAATACAGTGCACATACAATTCGGCAAAGATAATACATGTATAGACAATAATGACAATAAGTTCTGGCTTCGACGTGCCAGAATACGTTGACCAGATATTATATACATTGTACAGTGTCCCGTCCGTCACAAAAGACAAAATACAGTGAGTACCTGATTTACTGGTGGTCTGGCATGATTTACTGACACCAGGTTTTCCTCATTATAATATGCATTTTAGGACCACAACGTGGTTGGCCTAGGCCTATGAAAGAAGTAAACTACTGGGGTCTGTGGTATTGTAAACTGGGGTTCATTCCAATGCCAACTCTCCTTTTGTGGGCCCATTGGTCTGGAGTTAGAAAATTCTAACAACCACCAGTAAATCAGGTACTCACTGTATATACAACATTCAATCCAATTTCAAGTCGGTACTACACCATTCATCCAATTTCATATCAATTTACCGTTTCAATTTATAATCATCTCAATTTCTACCATACTGCAGTTCATCCAACTCAGTTGATCCAACCCATTATAATCATATACCAAGTTATCCTTTCCCAAATTAATCTTTCTACAATTCATCGATTCTCACCACAATTTACCCACAATTATCCATTCCAACTTACTCCTACAACATTTCATCCAATCCCATTTTCCATCCCCAGTCATCCATTCCAATTAAATCCTACAACATTTCATCCAATCCCATTTTCCATCCCCAGTCATCCATTCCAATTAAATCCTACCCACGTACTTCAGCTTCTATACTTACACAATACAACAATCCAATAACTGTGTGACACCCCTCGCAGTCACAATATCATCATCACAATTAATCCAATCCAATCCAATCCGAAATCGAAATCGAAATCAAATGAACTCAAATCAAATCAAATGAACTCGAATCGATTCGAATAGAATCGAATCGAATCGAATAGAATCGAATAGAATCGAATCATCTTTATGTTCAGTAGGCCTACTGGTACACAGTTTCTTGCGCGCTTGTAGTGTTTGTCCTCGCATTTTTCTTTCTGTGTTGTCTTCTGACTGTTTGCTCGCTTTCTTCGTTACCTGCAAAATACATGTGTTAAAATAGAGACTTTTGGTCCACCTGTCCACAGCCAGCAACATAATGACCCAAGAGGCCCATGGGCCTTGCGCTGAGCTGACTATAACCTGCCAACTGAAGAGGCTGAAAGAGGGGAAAGAGATACAAGTACGAATAGTACATGTGCCTTTTTAACAGTTAGCAAGCAAAGCGTTCCTCGTGGAAATCAGTTCAGTGGAAAGGGGTTATTATCACTTCGTGAATCGATCGGAAAAAGATATCTTATCAGACCACTTGGGTAGGGAGGGATTAATATTTCTTGGGGAATCGAGGTAGATGTCGTATTACACCCATTGGGTGGGAAGATCCAAAGAGAAGACAAGCACAATGAAATGGTCCATGGACCATGTGCT
Organism: Notospermus geniculatus; assembly: GCA_002633025.1. Classification (NCBI taxonomy): domain Eukaryota; kingdom Metazoa; phylum Nemertea; class Pilidiophora; order Heteronemertea; family Lineidae; genus Notospermus; species Notospermus geniculatus. Next base: position 15,612 of record NMRB01000470.1, read on the forward strand.
CACCCGTTTGAACATAATAGTGTAATGACAGAGAGAGGTGCATGTCAGTTATGAGCAATATGGGTCAAGTCATTATCATTCACAATACATGTGATTATACCAACCCACATGCTTCAAGTTGAACTACTATACTTACACAATCACCATACTAATTATTCACAATACATCTAATTTCTCAACCTCTCCTTAGTCCTTTCTCACTAACATTTTCAGTAGATCCCTTATTTCTGTAAGTAACTCGATTTGTTTGTCCTCATCCTTCTTTTTGGGTCTTTCCGTTGGCATTTTACTTTTCTTCTTCATGGATATCTCATATTTACATGTAGGTGGGGTCAGTGATCTCTTTACAGGTTTACCTAGTGTAGGTACAATTTCCTCCAACGACGGTTCTGCAATGGTTATATCTGGTTTCCTTCATGTTAGATATTGATTTAGACATCACAATATTTACAGATAAATTATGCAAGGGTTAAATTAAGCAAGGGTGTCGACAATACGCACCTGGACTTTGAAGGTAGTCAAGTCCCACCTCGCCCATCGTCATGACTTTGGGCCCCAGCAAGTCCATACGCGAAGACAGGTCCTGGGCCAACTCATCGATCCGGACCCCCGCACCACACGAGGGTGGACACCTAGTTCCTAATCCACCCTCTCCGAAGCGTTCCTCTGACCCTTGGGCCAGGATCCGGGGAAACAATAACTGGCCACGGCGTGGTCAAACGATAAGTTCGTTGACCAGCCGCGCCGCTCCAGGGTGTCCTGGAGTTCCTTCCCCACAAAGGATAACACTGTGGAGCCTCTATCCCACGCTGGGAGCGAAATGGCAAAATGTTCCCCAATTC
>NMRB01000470.1:28215-71091 GCA_002633025.1 Notospermus geniculatus
GTACTCAGACCATTTGTCCATCATTAGGCGTCAACATTTTTCTGATCAATAGGCTGACTTCGGTTTTACCGCTGTTCGAAATTTGCCGGTCAGATTGAGATTTTCGGAAACTCCGCAATTCCTGAAAATTTTCAGCTGTAAAATCGTCCAGTGTCTGCATAGATGGATGTCACCATCAAACATTTTCAAAATATTTGATTTTTTAACTTAAAAATGGCAACTTCGTTGGGATTTTTGCAATCTGCTGTCAAGTCCAGTGAACAGCAGTCTGAGATAATCAGAAAAATCATTACGCCTAATGATGGACAAATGATCCAACTACCATGTGCCAAAAATTGGTGAAAAAATATCGGGGGGATCACGGGGTAATTTACATATATCCAGTCAGCGGTTAATAACTTATGACCGAGATTGTACATGTGTTTTCTGATGTCAACATGGTCAATGAACTTTCCAAAGTCAGACTAGGCCTACATGTATTATCGCCAGCAAAAAAAACGTCCAAAACACGATTTTGTACAATATTGTATTCAGGTTGGATTTGATATTGATCCGCATTTCCATTCATTTCATTTCAATTTCAAGAAAAAACTGTCGTGTGTCTTTCACAACAATGGCTGTTTTGTTGGCGAAGTGCGGCAGCAAAGGGAGGCGTTCTTAACAAAATAACCGATTTGTTGGTTTAGATATAGAAAAGACCATTAATACAGCAGCCATTTTCAGCATGCACAATTCAGCCTGGAACATCGGTGTAAAAGAAATGGTAGTCTTAGTAATGGACGTCCGAGTGACACTAATACGCTGCTGTGATTTTGTATTCGAATGGTCGAGGTTTCTACAGCCATATATCCTTATCCCCGACTGAATAATGAATCCAGACATACATGTACGTTTAAAGATTCCTATCCAGCGATGGCAAACCTCTGGACCCAGATTCATAAAATTACTTGAGTCTAAGTATGACAAATCGTTTGTTCAACACAAAAGATAAGTATCACACTTTGACTTAAGTATGTTTCTGAATATGGACCCTGATCTGAGAGAGAAATACCTTCGTGCCATTCATGGGAAAGGGAGTTACTGGTCTTCCAGCAAACAACCACATTCTCTGGTGCATTGGTAGGCGCACACAGAGGAGTATAGTTCACAAATGTATTTGGCAAAGCGTTATTTGAGTAGTAGTCGAATTGGCGGAATATCCCTGCGCGGTGTGCGCGGGTGATCGCGGGCGATTTCGAAATCACCTATCTATGCAATGTAACTCTTAAACCAATTGTATTTAAAGCACGACTGTATACATTAGGTGACTCTTTCTCCCTCCCCACCTTGACAAGACTGGTCTCCTGTCCAAGCTATATATAGCCAGTGGGGACAGTGAGGCTGGACTGATACTATGTCGAAACAAAAATGGCCGTCATACTTTCATCAACGGGCTGTTATAGCATGACTCACCCTTCATCAGGTGAGGTAACATGCTTCACCTCATTCTTTTATGTGTAGCAACACTCTCTAATTCGTAACTTAGATTATTGAAATAGATTTGAACAGTCTTGTTGAGCATGCATATCATACGACGTTGCCTAAAGGTCAAATGTTACGTCGGCCGTCGCGCGATACAAAACCTAACGCATACTGGCGGGCTTTAGTAAAATCGCACAGCCATGAATACGGCTGTGCCATCAGGAGCACACTGCAGTGATTTGTTGCTTTGCCACGCCGAATAGTGCTGGGCCAAATACGTCAGAGGGTTATTCTTTTGAGACTAGGTTTAGCGAGGACAGTGCTGCTGTATACTTACACATTGTATCCATCACCGCAAATTTAGATTAAAGCAGTCTGTCTTGAAAAATGCTCAATCTCAGTCCACTCGTCCCAACTATGTTTGTGACCAACTAGCATAGTTTGCGAGTTGACCAATGGCTTAAAGTATAACGTCTTAGCTGGTTAGCAAGCCTCTGACGAAATGAACAATGTACACACCTTCGCAGGGCAAGTGCACAGACCGTTGTAAAGTAGGGTACGTTGCAGACGATTTGGCCTTCCGACGACGTCGCCACAAGACCGATTCCATCGGAGACTTACCGGTACTCTTCGGTGGATCAGTGGAATAGAATAGTAGAATGGTAGAAGTAAAATAGAATCCACCGTAAAGGACGCCCATTTTTAGCATCTGACCAATAAAAAACCTCGAAGTCTTCGGAAGAATTGCTCTAGTCATGGTCTCCGACTTGCCGTAATTAATTGCGTACATTGTAACCCCGGTGGTAGCGGCGAATAACAGGTGTCTGTGTACGACCCTTCCTGCGAATGCGCTGACCAAGATTAGGAACATGATACTGCCGAATTTACATGATTAGCTGCGACATCACCGTTTCCGTGCATGGTCCACTACCTTGTGTTTTCGCTTGACCAATTAGATAACGTCGTCCACTAACACTTCAGCATTCTCTGATAGCGGGTATTCATGACCAGTTTACCCCGTACAGACATGCATTCAGAAATGATGAAACTCGCCAGAGAACGACAATATCGTTCTCTGGCGAGTTTCGTCATTTCTCGTACCTTATACGCAGTTCGCGTGGCGGATACCTCACAAGACACAAGTTTACTCCATGGATTGGCGAGCAGCAGTCCACCTTTGGATGGTATAGAGATCTGCTAGCGTTAGGCCTATATGGCGGGAGAAGCAAGGTTCTAAAGCAAGGTTCATTGGCACACGGAATTGGTCCGGTTCAGGTCCGTAAAAAATCTATCAAATGGAATTCAGCGTTGTCATATCCGGAAAACTCGGGGCAAACGGATTGGAAACGGATCGGATCCGTGCGCCAATGAACCTTGCTTTAGGTATGCTCGCACTATACCGATAATAAAATGGATGATTTAAAAGTGGGTGTTGTTGTTAGTGTTGGTTTTTAAAGCGATGTGTCAGCCAAAAAAAATTGAATGCAAAAGGGGACGAATACATGTATTTGTTTACAAACACTCATTTCCTGCATTATGATTGGCTGTGAGGGCAATGTTGACAAAACGACTGTCGATTCGCTTTAATGTTGTCGTTGGTGTCAAATTCTAACCTCTGGGCCTGTTACATAAAGTGACTTTGGGCGAATGGTACCATTAACTTCAATGCATTTTCCATTTGGTTTAAAGGTACAATTAGCCTAAAGTCACTTTTTGTAACAGGGCGCTGCAATATCGCTAGCCCAGAGGTACGGCGGTGCGTGTTTTCGCTTGCACTACGTGTTGGCCTACCGCTGGTGTCATACCCCCAGCATAACACCGGTTGAGAGTACACTGACACCCTAACACGGAGGGAACAGTTTATTTCTTATGTCCACTTTGTGGTTCGTGTTGGTGTTTACACATGGTGCGAACACCTACTTCAAAATCGCCCAATGGCAAATCAGGACGTCGATATAATGAACACGATGCGCTCGGGCACACTTAGCCAATGCAAGCCATTGAGTGTCGTTGTGATATCTGCATGTTTTCAGCGGTGTCCGTGTTTCCACGGATTGTTAATTTGGAAAACGCTATCAGACATGTCGGCAATTTTCTCTGTGTCTCCCCTATTGATATCTTATTCCCTCAAGCGGGTGATCCACCTTTGCGATTTTGGCTTGAGACGGGGTTGCGTTCCCTTGCGGTTACCTTATATGGCAATCGGAAGTCCATACAAGGTAATCGCAAGGGAACGCAACCCCGTCTCAAGCCAAAATCGCAACAGTGGATCACTCGCTTCAGACAATAGTCGGGGAACACTCACACATGGCGAACTTTCAAAAACGTTACACCGGAGTCGCCTGGACTGAGTTTCTTATGCCACGAGCAAATCGAGTAGCGCATGATTTCGGAGTTTCTGCAACTAGACAAACATTTTAACAAGAAACATTACTACAAAATGAAACCAGTAACTCATCAAAACTAAGGGGCGAATCCCTGACTACGACTGAGAGGTTTGTACTTAAGCCCCACTGTATTGAATTTTACGAAATTTTCAAAATATTCGGAGAGAGCACATCGAGGTCTCATAGCTTGTGAAGGTCCCAAAATGCTTGTCTGACGCGTACTTCAGAGAATCAAGGCATAGGTTTCAGCACACATTGAATAAAAACTGCAGGGAGAGTCCTAATGTATTCAGATGGAGCGCAGTGCATTTGACACTACGCTGACGTCCTGACATCGTGCACTGACGTCAAGAATCGCGGCGATGATTTGCGTTTTTCAAATTCAATACAGTGGGGCTTTAAACTTGATATAAATATGTGAAAAAATTTATTTCGCCTGCAGGCGTAGTTATCAGATATGGCGATGATGACGATTGGAAACGTACATTTTAAAAAGGTTGCTGACGATTGGGCTATTTCCTCATCAGACTCATTCACCCAGCATATCCCATCCATCATAGCCTGTGCAGTCTTTTGCTGGACACAGAGGACTCGCTCTACTTTCCATGTTCTACCCGATGGTGGTCTTTTTGTATGTCGGATGATAAGAAAGAAAGGGACATGTCTGGAAAAGATGGAGGCGATAAGATGCCCCAAAGCCCGGATATACGAGACGAAGGTAACCGAATATAGTGTAGTTTTTCGCACAGGAGATGCAGTCATCAATATTCAGGCCCTGCCCACTCGTGACTTGTAGCTAATAGAGATGTCACGAATAGCTTCGACTTATTCCCACTAAAGCTGAGGACACATACATGCGGGTGCCATGCCTGCGTTGCGGTAATCCGTTGCGATTATGCAGTACCGTTGCGGCAGGTATGACACAAACACGCGGTTCACTGCTGCGTTAAATTTGACTGAACGTCGACGTTCGTTCAAGCAATATGTGGTTTCCCCACAATGACGTCAGAAAAAATGGAAAATAATGGAGATCACCTGCGGCACCGCTGCGTTTCACCGGACAGAAAGTCCCGGGACTTTCGGTCCGGTGGAGCGCAGCGGTGAAATATAGCAACGCACCACAACAGCATGTGTGTGTCATGTTGTTGTATTCCTTTGTTTGTTTCGATCCGGTAAACATGGTAAAACGCTGCGGTGAAATAACGCATCGCATCGCAGCACCGCATCTTCGATAATCGAAGGGCGATCTGCCCACCACTGCATTACATGGCACATCACCCTTCGAGTAATAGACCGGTCTGCGGCGTATCCGCTGCCTCTTGAAGAGGACGCCAATCAGAACCGGCATTGTAAAATTTGAATCGTGGTACAAATAGTGGTAGCCGAAGACCCGATATAAAGTCCAATATGATTGGTCGACCGGTAGAAGTTGGCATCGCGACAAGATACGCCGCGGACTGGTCTATTTCTCGAAGGGTGATTTGCGATGTAACGCAGTGGTGAACAGATCGGCCTTCGATTATCGAAGATGCTGCACGCGGCACCGGAGCACGAACCGCATCTATGTGTCTTTAGCATAAGAATCTATATATGGTATCCTCAGGATGAAGCTGGACGGCAAACCTGATGGTATAATAGGCGGAAAGGGAATCGCCCCCTAGTAGGAGTGGGAGTCGAGATGATGCGTAAACCCACTAATCATTGTACTTAGTCGACAAGAGACAGCTCTCCCATCCACCAGGCTAGGCCTACGGCAACGTTTCGCGATGGTTGTTTCCAACTGGCTGTAATGGATGGAACCTTCGCTAGACGTTCTCGAAGGAAAACCGGGCCATTGCGAAAACTCAATATTACCATACTCGGTGAGGGCATCCGACTCGCGAAGCACTTTATTTTGAATGGAGGATAAACGTCCTAACCAAAAAGTCAATAACAAAGTTCCATCGGTCGGGTTTCTGCTGTTTTTATCGAGNTCGATCCGGTAAACATGGTAAAACGCTGCGGTGAAATAACGCATCGCATCGCAGCACCGCATCTTCGATAATCGAAGGGCGATCTGCCCACCACTGCATTACATGGCACATCACCCTTCGAGTAATAGACCGGTCTGCGGCGTATCTGCTGCCTCTTGAAGAGGAGGCCAATCAGAACCGGTGCTGTAAAATTTGAATCGTGGTACAAATAGTGGTAGCCGAAGACCCGATATAAAGTGCAATATGATTGGTCGACAGGTAAAGTTGGCATCGCGACAAGATACGCCGCGGACTGGTCTATTTCTCGAAGGGTGATTTGCGATGTAACGCAGTGGTGAACAGATCGGCCTTCGATTATCGAAGATGTCGCACCGGAGCACGAACCGCATCTATGTGTCTTTAGCATAAGAATCTATATGTGATATCCTCAGGATGAAGCTGGACGGCAAACCTGATGGTATAATAGGCGGAAAGGGAATCGCCCCCTAGTAGGAGTCGGAGTCGAGATGATGCGTAAACCCACTAATCATTGTACTTAGTCGACAAGAGATAGTTCTCCCAACCACCAGGCTAGGCCTACGGCAACGTTTCGCGATGGTTGTTTCCAACTGGCGGTAATGGATGGAACCTTCGCTAGACGTTCTCGAAGGAAAACCGGGCCATTGCGAAAACTCAATATTACCATACTCGGTGAGGGCATCCGACTCGCGAAGCACTTTATTTTGAATTGACGATAAACGTCCTAACCAAAAAGTCAATAACAAAGTTCCATCGGTCGGGTTTCTGCTGTTTTTATCGAGCTAGAACACTGGAGGCCGGCCATGTAGAATTAGCGGAATCAGCAGATCTGGCGGATTTAGGGATTCTGAATAAAATTGAATAAATCCAATGATGGATGGAAACTAATTAAGTAATATAATTTTTCATGTGTCCCACAGATTATAAAGGACCGTGAAAATACCATTTACAGTCGGTAATCCAAATCGGCAACAAAAAAGGTCTGTAGGAATAGTTCGGCCAGTTGCCGTTCGCGACGCTATTGCGGCTTTTCCTTTATAACCTGTGCAGCATATAGAACACTTGAAAAATTATATTACTAAATTAATTTCGATTTATTATCAAATTTTATTCAATTTTATACAGAATCCGCTTAATCCGCAAGATCTGCTGAATTTCGCTAATTCTACATGGCCCTGGATGCCTACTTTTTACCCTGGCGGCAGATTTCGGTCAACCATGGTGAGGTTATCATTCAGCCACGAGCGTTCCTATCTGCCCTGATTTTCGTATGTGGGTAATGCATCCTCTGTCTGCTGAGGGTCATCATCGCTCTGGGGCCCTCACTCATCAGGGTTCCTTGCTGCTGTGAGTCATCACTGCTGAACGCCCCTCAGTGCTGACGTCATCTTCACTAACGAGATTCCACAATTCCCACCAGGGTTTTACTGAGAGGCCTCAGTGGCAATCGAAGGCCATCGTATGAGACAATCGCGCCGGTATTGATGGGCCGCAACTGCCTCGTGCGACAATGGCCTTTTGCGACGTGAAATCCGGACAGCTCGAAGCAATGACTGTAACACAACGGAAGCCAATGGGCTATTCTCCAGCAGAGAATCAGGCAAATTTCACTCTGATTGATCAGTTACAAATACATGGTAATCTGATATAAAACTTTTTTTGCATATTTGTAGAGAAACGACCCTCGGAATATCTTGCATACATTCTATACGACAAAAAAGCCGCACTCTAATGCTGGTAACGGAATTACTCTCTGATTAATTCCGTTACAATAACAATTGCTTACATCACCGTAACCGTTTGTATTGCACGGTGTTGATGCTGAGAGTCGTTTCCCTGAATAGACGTGGAACATAACTTTATACTACAGGGTGTTTCAGAAAAAAACGTGTCATCTCCAAAATGTTCCCTAAAACTAAAACTCAGAAAGATTTGCAGCTATAAATTTGTAGGGACGTAGAGAGGGATGTAAATGACTGCTCTTGAAATTTTCGCTCTGATTGCTTTATGCATGACTGCACAAGAGGCCTTTACATGGATGGGTTGAAAATGGTGCAACAACCAACTCTGCTGTGCACAATGGATTTCATGTCGAAGGACGCTTTTTGGAGGGTTAAATCCAGCAAAAATTACCTTTTGTATTTAAGAATATGAAATTATAGAAATCGGGTTTCTAAGGTGAAAGACATTGCTTCCTACCAGAATCGAACCCACGGACCCTCGCATATGGCATCAATCGCCAGCACATTTCATACATACTTTTGTATGTAAGAAATGCAATAAATGTTTTGTTTTACGGTGATGTGTGTGTATCATTATGGAATTGCCAAGGCATTGTCCGCTGTATCATTTGTCCACAGAGCAAAGTTGGTTTTTGCACCGTTTTGAACCCATTCAGGTAAAGGCCTCTTGTGCAGTCATGCATGAAGCAATCAGAGCAAAAAAATTCAAGAGCAGTCATTTACATCCCGCTCTACGTCCCCACAAATTTATAGCCCAAAATCTTTCTGGGTTTTAGCTTTAGGGAACACTTTGGAGATGACACGTTTTTTTCTGAAACACCCTGTAGATAACATAGTTTTTTTATAATTTGCGAATCAATATTGAAAATTGCCATAAAGTGTAATTCCGTTACTGGAGAATTGCCCCAATCATAATCGCTTATTTGTCAAATGCCGTTATTGGAATATTTCAACAGCCAATCACAATACTGACTCATCGGTACCGTCGGAGGCTCCCTGTAATACCTCGTCTGCGGCGAAAAAATGAAGTCAAAAATTACGGTGCAACTTTTCACTCTACACATCTATGGATTATATTAATGTACACAGATGATCCAATTCCTTGGTTGCGGATTCTCGTTTTTAGTGCAAAAAAATTTGCTTTTCATCTGACGTACAACTCGTCATCTTATGTCACAACACCACATGGAAGTAGGATCCATCATTGGATTGTCTCCAAGTACCAATTACGAATGGAAATTAAAACGGGGTCATATGGGCATTCTGGTGTTAACAGAAAAATCCAAGTGTTTGATCTCACAGCCGGCAAAATCACGGGGTATATAATCCTGCCAGAGGTTAACTTAGCAAGCATGGCGCAGGGTGCAATGAAACCATTTGAAACCACTGATATGAATATATTTTACATTTTCAAGTTTATGGACAACACATTACATGTATACAATGCTGTGAAAACTCACAATGGAAGAACTTTAATCAAATACGAATTAAAATACAACATGACTTTCAAATCCAAAATGCTCTCGCGTCAATTTTTTATTATTTCCAGGTTCACGTATTTTCCTCAGGGATATGCTTGGGTGGTAAGTGTCGGATATTCAACAAAGCGCAAATATATTCAGATCGTGGTTTTTAAAGACCTTAACACAGGTTCTACTAGTGAAGAAGAAGAAATCATCAAGCATCCGTTCTCTCGGTTTTGCCTGACCTCTAACGGCAGATTTGGTTTTAGTGTTTTGTTTGGTGGAGTTGAACCGATATGGATTCTTGTAAAGAACTGTTCTCCTAAAGAAAGGACCGGCTTTTGTAAAAACAACCCGATCATCCGTATAATGCGAACAACTGTTAGACACTCAGGAAAAGAAACCTCACTAACTACTGGTGAAAACATGAGTATATTCAAATTATATTATATGAGAGAGCAGAGTAGTTATGTAATAGACTTTGTTGAAGTACACAGCAGGGACAAATACGTTTGAGATGACCATGCCCATTCTCCTAATTTTTAGCTCACCGGGGTGAGCTATTACGATGGTGAAGCGTCCGTCGTCCGTCGTCGTCCGGCGTCGTCCGTCGTCGTCCGTCGTCGTGTTCCGTTAGCAGGGCACGTTTCGTAACCGCTGGGGCTATGGATCTGAAACTTGGTACATACAACGCCCTAGGTCAGATGACCCATGACACCAAGTTTCGGTCCGATTCGATTGTTGGCTTGGCCACCAGGTGGCCAAAACCAAAAACACAAAAACTGCAATAACTCCTGAACTAATGACTGGATCATCTCCAAATTTTTATCATAGGTGTATCTAATGAGGATACATGACATATATAACGAGTTTTTGATTTGACCTACTTTTCAAGGTCACAGAGGTCAAAGTTCGACAAAAGTGACGAACTTCTCACAGTTTGTTATTATTTCACCGAGCGACTTCATATTTTGCATAAACATGCATTGGAGGGGTACCTTTAAAAATACCAAGTTTCAGCCCGATTGGACATCCAGTATGGCCGCCAGGTGGCGTAACCTGAAAATCAAGTAAGTGCTATTACTCAGGAACGGCTTGACGCAGAGGGCTCAAATTTGATATTTACCTCCATCTAGATGACCTTTACATGCACGTCAAATTTCAGCCTGATTTGACTTCAAACATGGCCACCAGGTGGCGTAACCCAAAAATCATCAAAGTGCTGTAACTCAGGAACGCCTTAACCCAAAGCGCTCCAATGTGCTATGTGGACCTCTGCAGATGACCTTTATGACCATGTGAAGTTTCGGCCCGATCGGACATCCAATATGGCCGCCAGGTGGCGTAACCCGAAAATCATCAAAGTGCTGTAACTCAGGAACGACTTGACCCAAAGCACTCCAATGTGCTATGTGGTCCCCTGCAGATGACCTTTATGTGCATGTGAAGTTCCGGCCCGATCGAACATACAATATGGCGCCAGGTGGCATAACCCAAAAATCATCAAAGTCCTAGCTGGGAGTGACTTGACCGAGATTGCTCATACCACTGATATGTACCTCCCTCTGTCATTAGACTATTATGTCCAACCCGGTGAGCACATGGTCCATGGACCATTTCATTTTTAATTAGCTCCTGGCGAAAATTCAAATTGCCGTACTTTTAGAAAAAGTATATGTGTCTATTTTTGGACCTTCTAGCAAGGAAATCGCAGATTCTGAAAATTTCCAGGATCTCAGATTTCCACAATTTTTGCGTCCCAGAAATACGCTAGGGATTGGCGCCTTCGACACTTGCAGCTTTGCAAAATGTGTTGCAGTACACTTTTTTAGTCTTGTTTACATGTTGTTAAAACATCGTGCTCAAATAGAATTCCCACAGCATCTAGATTCTCAAACTTTTCAGGATTATACCCATCCCCGCCCTTCTGGCGCTTTCAGAACCTACCTACGGCCATGCTGTCAGTACAAGTGTGACAGGAATCAACGTCCTAGGAATGCAAGTCCGCCAAACAATAGCCCGCTATTGTAAGGTGATATCCAAATGGTCATGGTCTCCATAGCCATATATTCGTATCCCTCGGTGAACAATAGGACACCGGACACCGACTTCAACTACGAGAACGAATTGCAGTCCGCTGTAGACATCCTTGATAAAAACGATGTGATAGACGTTTGCAAATCGTAAAATGCCATAACTTTGTGGCAGAATAATTTTGACTCGTAGTCGGAAGTGTGCATAAATCGCAAATATCGTAGTCGTTATAGTCGTGTCTCAAAGTCGTAACGACTAGGATTACGACTTCAATATTCATTATTTATCCGCACTTCCGCTTTATTAGGCCAATTTTTTTTGCCTTCAATTTATGGTGTGTGACGAATTGAAAACTTCTATCACATCGTTTTTATCAAGGATGTCCATAGCGGACTGCAATTCATTCTCGTAGTTGAAGTCGAAAAACTGCGCAACCTCTCTAATGACGTCTTGAAAGCGTCCGCACACGGGACAACTTCGTTGCTTTTCACTAATAAAATTGCGAGCAAAAGCAAGAAAAATCGAATCCCTCTTGTGTAGCCGGCTTTACTCTCAGCATGGCCGTAGGAACGTTCTGGAAGCACTATGGCGGGGTTATAAGCGCCTCAACCAGAAAAAACTGGAATCTATATAGATGCAATTTCAGAACTATTCCTAACCAAAATGTACAGCAATGAAGCACACCTGCACGCGTCGAAGGCCGCAATCCCTGGCGTGGAGGGAGGGGTCCAGGCCTCTTCAAGAAAAGTATTCATTTGGGAATCTAAGATGCAATTTCCTGGCAGCTAAAGGCCAAAAATAGATTTCGTTGCTTTTTCTGTACGAACTGCACTTTGAATTTCTGCCAGGAGCCATGCAAAGTTGGAGGGGCAACCCCTGCCCTCCCCGTCCGCTCTCAGAGCCATCTCAGACGTATTTCTCTGTGCTGTAAACTTCGACAAAGTTGGCTAAGTAACCACTCCGCTCTCTCGTACAATGTAATTTATATATGTTCATGTTTTCATCAATTGTGAGGAAGTTTTCTTTTCCTGAGTGACTCACAGTTGTTCGTATAACCCTAAAAATAGGTTTCTTTTCAGAAAAACTGGGCCTTTCCTTAGGAGAACAGTTTTCTACAATAATCCATATCGGTTCAGTTCCGCCATACAAGACACTAAAACCAACTCTCCTGTAAGTAGCCGGATGAACTGGAGAGAAGGGATGCTTAATGGTTAGTTCTTGTTCACTAGTAGAACCTGGATTTACATTTAATATCACTATTTGAATATATTTCCTTTTTGTTAAATAACCAACACTTATAACCCAGACACGGCCATGACCGAAATATTTTAATTTGCGGATAAGAAAAAAAAGGCGTGGCAGCATATGGGATTTGAAAGTCGTGATGTACTTTAATTCGTAGAATAAAGTGTTTTCCTTATGGGTTTTCACGGAATTGTATACATTCAATATGCCGTCTACAAAATTGAAAAAACAAAATGTATTCAGGTCCATGGTCTCAAATGGCATGACACAACCCTTCCCCGCATTAGTTAAGTAATCTTCGGGAAGGAGTAAATAAGCTGTGGTTTTTCCAGCCGTGATATCAAACATTTCGATTTTTTTATTAACAACAGAACACCTCTTTCTAATTTCCATTCGTAATTGGTACTTTGAGACAACCCAATGAAAGACACTTCTTCCTTCTGCGGGTCTGATATAAGATGAGGTGTTATATTTCAGATGGAAAGCAATATTTTTGGCAGTAAAAACCAGTATCCACGACCAGGGAACTGGGTAATCTTTGTACGTTACAATAATCCACGGATATGTAGGGTGGAAATGAGCAGCATAATGTTCTGCCTTCTTTTTTCGCCGCAGACGAGGTATGATCGGGAGCCTCCGTCGGTATCGATGAGTCAGCATTGTGATTGGCTATTGAAATATTCTAATGACGTCACATGACGAATAGACGGTCCTGATTTTGCTACCGTCGTGCCGCGGATTGCTAGGCGCTAGATTTCCAATCGCAAAAGGCCATTGTCGCACGAGGCAGTTGCGGCCCTTCAGTCTCGGCGCAACTATCTCACACGATGGCCTTCTACTGTACTGAGGAATTCAGGTAGCCTAATGGTTCACGTCTATTACATAGACGTGAACCATTAGGCTACCTGAATTCTTATCTTAACACCTAGTCACATGTTTTATTAATTGTCTTAAATATGTTTCTTTCATTTTTATTAGGTTTTTACTTTGTGTAAGGTGCCCTTGAGCACATCCGTGATAAAGGCACCTAAAAATATTGTAATAATAATAATAATAATACATGGGACAGTAAGCCGTGCTGCCTTGTACCCACGTTTTCAAGGGAAGTAAAAGATCCCATCGAAGAGAAAAACATGAGCAGCTTGAGGTGGCGTCTTCCATACTTACCAGGGCCAGCTTTAATCATCCTGAGAATATCAGGCGTTCTTACTGCTGGCTCCCTTCGTCACCCCACACAAACCCCTGAGGACATCCGCCTGATTTGCTGGGGTATTTGGCGCCTGAGAAAATGCGCCCAATCAGCGAACGCCATTCTGAGTCACCTTAAGATGACAGGCATTACACGTAGATTGTATTGTAGTGTCACGCACAACACAGTGCTGTAGTACCTCAACTTCCCCACCTCAACCTAACTGGAGATCAGTTACACGTATATATGTATAACGGCCCTTGTAATATCCACAGCCAAGTAGCTGACATGGTTATTAAACCTATCCTACACCGCTGGATTCAACCTAAGTCGAGTTCAGCCTATCCTACATTCATCGCACAGATGGTATAGGCCTATCATTTTCATGCCACACGTCGCGAAACGTATACGCCGCTGGAGTTTATTTCATGTTGACCTGCTGGGTCAGCTTTGTTCAAACCTGCGTAGTTCATGTGTATCAATCACCGGCCTACTATGGATGAGATGGTGGGGATGGTGAGATGATGAACATTTGCTGGAATGGCTTTGATACTCCACCGATTCCTCAGGGGTTTGTGTGTGCATTGACGAAGGGAACGAGCACTAAAAACCCCTGATGTTCTCAGGTTGGGTTTAATGGCCTTGACGCAAGGGCCCAACGCGCCGCGTAGCGGCCAACAGCGAAGCTAGCCAAAGACTTGTCACGGGTCAGTCAACAGAATTGTACTTATAGGTGAAATGTGCCTAATGTTCAGATGGAATATATCGGACGATTGGTTTAACGTTTTTAGTGGCTATGAACGTAGACGGGTACATTATGTAGCGATGTACTGACAGATTTGCTGGGGACTTGTCATTTCTATTATCATAAAAATATGTTGAGCAGCTGGGATGTATTCATAAACATTTATTCACCAGCCAGCATCATGGCCGGCTGGCGCATCGGTAGAGCGTCCGGCTATGAATCCGGGGCGCCGGGTTCGAGCCTTGCGATAGGCGATTTTATCACGCGTCTGTTTCTCTGTTTATTTTTTTTGGCTGAATCTGTTTCTCTGTTTCTCTGAACACTTTTAGTCGCAGGACGAATATCTCCCCAGCCCTTCCATTTCCCTACAAATCTGCATTTGCAAATAAATACTTATAACCACAGATCCTGTCAGCTGCCCCTGCATTCAGAGAGACTTTTCACTAAAGTCTCTCTGAATGCAGGGGCAGCTGACGACCATCGACATTCCCCTCCCAGCCACCAAAAATATCAACATCCCAACTAACGTTTAAGACTACTGGATGGAAAACAACACTAAGGAGCCTCAACATGCATGATAGACCTGGTGAGCAGTGAGCGCCGTAGAGATGACCCTCAGCACTGAGGGGGCCTCAGCAATGAAGACTCACAGCAGTTAGGAACCCTGCTGATGAGTGAGGGCCCCAGAGCGATGATGGCTCACAACAGGCAGAGGATGTATCCGCCAAATGTCAACGATCCGAAGTGTACGCACATGGGAACGGTGGTGGCTAAATGATCAACTCACCAAGGTTTGCCGCAATCTGCCGCCAGTGCAATAAGTAGGGCCTAGGCCTTGTATTCCCGCTCCCGCTCCATAAAAACAGCAAAACCGCGACCCGTGAAAACGTTCTTGCTGGTTTTGGGGTTGGTGCCTGGCTATGGGATGTGTGACCCAGGAGTATTATACTGAGTTTTCGGAACGACCCGGCCTACTTGGGATGAGATGGTGGGGATGAACATTTGCTGGAATGGCTTTGATACTCCACCAATTCAGGCGTATTCTCTCTGGGGTTTGTCTGCGGCGACGAAGGTAGCGAGCACTAAGAACGCCTGACATTCTCAGGATGCTCTCAGCATGACCGTAGGAGCGTTCTGGAAGCACTATGGCGGGGTTATGTTAAAGTTAAAAGTTAAAGTTTGGGTTTATAGTCTGATATCAACAACGATAGAGGTGTCATCCGACTTCACACTTTAACCACAGTCTATCCTGAAACCTTTCAGTAGAACTCAGATGAGCTGCTCATTCAGCGCATACAATCTGAGCATTTCCGACCGGTACCCATTTATACACCTGGGTGGAGAGAGGCCATAAGGCAAAGAGACTTGCCCAAAGTCTCACGCCAGCAGCGGGATTCGAACCCGGGATCCTCTGACCGCTAGTCGGAGGCCCGAACCACTACACCACCGTGGCTCCCTGCGCCTCAACCAGAAAAAAATAGTGCCAATGGCACAGTGCCCGCTTGGTTAATTTGGAATGATGGCGCCTGGATCTTGAGGTCATATGATTAAGACGTACATGTACCTAGTACGGTTCAAATTCAAGCATTCTAGCTCAAATCGTTTGTGTGAAATAGGCATTTTTCATTTTTCACAAAACGCCCCCTAGTGGCCATAGTAGGAATCGGAACACGCCCAAATTCAAACTTGGCCTAGATCTTAGGGCCATATATACACATGTGCAATATGAAAATGATCTGTCAAAAACTGAAGAAGCAAGAGCCCAGACAAGGCGAAGCCCAAAAATCTGCCAATTTTTCGTTATTTGACCTATTTTCCCATCAAAATTAGGTTAAATCAAAAACCCATTATATATATGATGTAACATGATGAGATGTACCTACGATTCCAATTTGAGCACTCTAGCTCAAATCATTTGCGTAAAATAGCCATTTTTCATTTTTTCACAAAACGCCCCCTGGTGGCCATAATAGGAGTCGCAGCACGCCCAAAATCGAACTTGGCCTATTTCTTTGGGTCATATATACACATATGCAAGATGAAAAAGATCCGTCAAAAACTGAAGACGCTAGAGCGCAGACAAGGCAAAGCCCAAATATCGGCCAATTTTTCGTTATTTGACCTATTTTCCCATCAAAATTAGGTTAAATCAAAAACCCGTTATATATATATCATGTAACATGATTAGATGTACCTACGATTCAAATCACTCTAGCTCAAATCATTTGCGTAAAATAGCCATTTTTCATTTTTCACAAAACGCCCCCTAGTGGCCATAATAGGAGTCGCAGCGCGCCCAAATTCGATCTTGGCCTAGATCTTGGGGCCATATACACACATATGCAATATGACAACGATCCGTCAAAAACTGAAGGCGCTAGAGTGCAGACAAGGCAAAATGTTACGCACGCACGCACGCACGCCCGCACGCACGCACGACAGACCACCACTAAGGCATCTAAGCACAGCATAAGCCCTTTTGGCCTTCCGCCAAGCGGGCTAAAAATTGGAATCTACATAAATGCAATTTCAGACCTATTCCTAACCAAAATGTACAGCAATGAAGCACACCTGCACGCGTCGAAGGCCGCAATCCCTGGCGTGGAGGGAGGGGTCCAGGCCTCTTCAAGAAAAGTAAATGTATTTATTTGGAAATCTAAGATGCAATTTACTGGCACCTGAAGGCCAAAAATAGATTTCTTTGCTTTTTATGTACTAACTGCACTTTGAATTTCTGCCAGGAGCCATGCAAAGTTGGAGGGGCAACCCCCTGCCCTCCCCGTCCGCTCTCAGAGCCACCTCAGACGTATTTTTCGGTGCTGTAAACTTCGACAAAGTTGGCTAAGTAACCACTCTGCTCTCTCGTACAATGTAATTTATGTATGTTCATGTTTTCATCAATTGTTAGTCAGCTTTCTTTTCCTGAGTGACTCACAGTTGTTCGTATAACCCTAAAAATAGGTTTCTTTTCAGAAAAACTGGGCCTTTCCTTAGGAGAACAGTTTTCTGCAATAATCCATATCGGTTCAGTTCCGCCATACAAGACACTAAAACCAACTCTTCTGTAAGTAGCCGGATGAACTGGAGAGAAGGGATGCTTAATGGTTAGTTCTTGTTCACCAGTAGAACCTGGGATTACATTTAATATCACTATTCGAATATATTTCCTTTTTGTTAAATAACCAACACTTATAACCCAGACACGGCCATGACCGAAATATTTTAATTTGCGGATAAGAAAAAAAAGGCGTGGCAGCATATGGGATTTGAAAGTCGTGTTGTACTTTAATTCGTAGAATAAAGTGTTTTCCTTATGGGCTTTCACGGAATTGTATACATTTAATATGCCGTCTACAAAATTGAAAAAATAAAATGTATTCATGTCCATGGTTTCAAATGGTAGGACACATTTTTTCGCCCTGTCAGTTAAGTAATCTTCGGGAAGGATTAAATACGATGTGATTTTTCCGGCCGTGATATCAAACATTTGGACTTTTTTATTATAAATAGAATGTCCATTGGACCCCTTTCTAGTTTCAATTCGCAATTGGTACTTTGAGACAACCCAATGAAAGACACTTCTTCCTACTGCGTGTCTGATATAAGATGAGGTGTTATATTTCAGATGGAAAGCAATATTTTTGGCAGTAAAAACCAGTATCCACGACCAGGGAACTGGGTAATCTTTGTACGTTACAATAATCCACGGATATGTAGGGTGGAAATGAGTAGCATAATGTTCTGCCTTCTTTTTTCGCCGCATACGAGGTATGATCGGGAGCCGCCGTCGGTATCGATGAGTCAGCATTTTGATTGGCTGTTGAAATATTCTAATGACGTCACATGACGAATAGACGGTCCTGATTTTGCTACCGTCGTGCCGCGGATTGCCAGGCGCTAGATTTCCAATCGCAAAAGGCCATTGTCGCACGAGGCAGTTGCGGCCCTTCAGTCTCGGCGCAACTATCTCACACGATGGCATTCTACTGTACTGAGGAATTCAGGTAGCCTAATGGTTCACGTCTGTTACATGGGACAGTAAACCGTGGTGGGCTTGTTGTACTTGACACGATGACGCGAAGACTCGATGACCGCCAAAATAATCCAATGAAATTCAGCTCGTTATTTGTAAGAAGTGGAATGGATCAACGGCGGAAAGGGACCGTCGTAGTGTCGCCAGTTACGAATAGGTGAATCACTGCACGAAATCTAGCGAATACCTGCAAGTATATGCCCGTATACTTGAAAGTGAATTACAGTATACTTGAAGTATATTCTAGTATACATGTGAGGGGCTAAATCCCTGAGTAAACACAGTCCCTGTTAAGCATTAACAAGGTGATTAATTAATCAATGAGCCATACAAAGAAGTCTCAGTGCTGCATTCCCAATAGGCATACGAATTACCCAAACATCACAATGGCAGTTCAGCAAGCTTCATGGCGGAAATGTTGAACAGATATTTTAAGG
The DNA here is from genome assembly GCA_002633025.1 of Notospermus geniculatus. Taxonomy (NCBI): domain Eukaryota; kingdom Metazoa; phylum Nemertea; class Pilidiophora; order Heteronemertea; family Lineidae; genus Notospermus; species Notospermus geniculatus. The sequence goes on from NMRB01000470.1 coordinate 46,943, forward strand.
CAAACAAGATGGTGTCCAAAACATTGATTTATTGAAGCACTTGATGAGTTGGGCGTGCCAATCATTTCTGTAAAGAATAACGAAGGAACAGTCACTATTTACCAGTTATTTCATCAATTCACTGAAGTAGCACTCCCTTGGTGGTGACAACAGTCACTAACAGTCTATTCCAGTGCCCAATCCAGCACAACCGATGGCCGTATCCTTTTACTGAAGTTCTCACTTCGTCTCACTCTCTTCCGCTTCCATCGCCCGTCACCCCCCGCAGAAACTCGCCAAACCTGGTCCAAAAGCTCCTCAGTGCATCACTTTCCCACTCGATTGGTCTTGTCATCGTCTCACCATCATTATTATCTTTATTTTGGCTGATCATTTACTGACGTTTAGCCTGAACTTGATGCGTTGAATGGGAAGTGTTTTAGTATTAGCATTTTCATGCGACTCTGTTTTACGGTATAATTTACATTGTAAGTCTTGGGTAATAAAGTTAAAGTTAAAGTTAAAGTTTGGGTTTATAGTCTGATATCAACAACGGTAGAGGTGTCATCCGACTTCACACTTTAACCCCAGTCTATCCTGAAACCTTTCAGTAGAACTCAGATGAGCTGCTCATTCAGCGCATACAATCTGAGCATTTCCGACCGGTACCCATTTATACACCTGGGTGGAGAGAGGCCAGTAAGGCAAAGAGACCTGCCCAAAGTCTCATGCCAGCAGCGGGATTCGAACCCGGGATCCTCTGACCGCTAGTCGGAGGCCCGAACCACTACACCACCGTGGCTCCTGGGGTTACCCATCTTTTGATATGTTCAGTTCCTATTATGTCCACCTCTAACACAATAGCACGATAACACAGGCCATCTTTTTTTGAAGATGGGGATTTGGCCATCTTTTTTTGAAGTTGGGGATTTGGCCCAGTGGTTAAGGCGTGCTGCCCCATAGTGCTGGCGACTCGATACCTAATGCAAGGGTTCGTGGGTTCGAATCTGGTAGGAAGCAATGTCTTTCACCTTAGAAACCCGATTTCTATTTCACATTCAAACATTGACTGAGGATGTTTTTACCTACTTTCCAAAAGTGGGGTTTTACACGATTTTATTTCATATTCTCAAACACGACCTCCATTGCTTCATTGTAAAAATGACAAATAATGCTAAAAACAGTTTCTGGCAGTTGGCCAGTGAGAAAATGGCAATTGAAACAGGCTTAAAAGTATAGAATGGTACATGTATTTACTTGTTTGATTCTGGAATGCTGTGGCTACATACTAAAAATCCAACCGTGGAATGCATGGTTCTGACCGGCTGAACTCTTCACCAATTCAGGCAGTGTCAAGGGCATTAATTCCGAAAAACAGAGTACATGTATAACCAAACATTGACTTGTATCTCCTTATACGTGATCCCTCGCATGACATAAACCTTTGGGTTCGGAGATTGTTTGGACTAATCGCAGGGTACTGATGGACGCCTCGCCTTTTTTGAAGATGGGGATTTGGCGTGTTGCCCCTTAGTGCTGGCGATTGATACCTCATGCGAGGATCCGTGGGTTCGAATCTGGTAGGAAGCAATGTCTTTCACCTTAGAAACCCGATTTCTATTTCACATTCAAACGTTGACTGAGGATGTTTTTACCTACTTTCCAAAAGTGGGGTTTTACTGTGGGCAAAAGGAATTTTACTGTTTAACGATTAATAGGCATACTGTCGGAATTTTGACCACAAAGTTTTTGGTAGGCCACTGGTTGGTTTGGGCAAACCTCCGTTCTGGTTCAGGTTACCAGCTCCCAGCTAACAAAAATAGGCCTACTAGCCGATAAATGCAATTCGCCAATATACCGGTATACCTGACATAGGCTAGTTGTATTGTATTGTGAAGGTGTTAAGAGTTTTAAGTGGCATAAGTATTGGTTGGTGTACAAAGGTTATTCACAGTAAAGAAATGCTGTTTAGAAATTACCCAATATCTATGAATTGACTAATTAATAATGCCCAACTCACTGCCGTTGTTTACAAAGCAATCCAGACAATTTCTATCAGTATTATTATGTTCGCTCGGTTGGCCATGTTGGCCCTGGTAGTTTTTTAAAAAGAGCTGGACTAAATGGTTGAACTGTTACAGTAGAAAAAAACAATGCATGGGGGACACACAGCGAGTCCCAAAAAGAAATGAGAATTAAATTTAAATAAAATCGTCATTTGTATCTGGAACAGACTGCTACCAGTTCAGTCTATCACTCTTCATTCTCTTGCAATAGGTCCTCTAAAATGCGCTCCCCCTCGCACGTCCTAGGCTGCAATCACAGTGTAAATGGCCTGAGATATTCAGGATGATCTTTGGATCCAGGTTTAAAATTTGATTGGAACAGCATTTTTCTTCGGCTTTGAATTAGTGAGCGGGAGGGGTCATAGACTAATTATCATCATCATCATCATCGGCATCGTGACCCTATAATTGGCTCTTTGCCATAAATAAGTGGCTTATAAACAAGAATACACATGACTGAATTACACGTACATAAACCTCGGTTGGGGACCACCTCACCTAGGTGGACCACTTTAGTCCAGTTCCTATTTTATCATTAATTTCCATTAACATGAGCTCGGTTACAGGACCACCTCGCTATCTGGACCGGGACCACTCAATTGGTAATCCCAAAGGCCAACATTTGCCACCTAAGTGGACCAGTGACCGTAATCTGAAAGAAAACTGGGACGACCATGTTTTCGTCGTCATCAATTTCGACTATTGTAGCCCAGTTGGACTGTAGGCCGCTACAATTTAGCTATACAAATTATGGGGTGGTGGTGTCGAAAATAAATAGAAAGAAAAAACGAAAAAGAGACAAAAAACCATACTTTTTACACAAAGATCATACATGTACATACACACATTCCAAGGCCTCGTAGGTATAGATACTCCGCTATACCCTCCACTTTAATCATGATCTAGATCAGACATTTAAAATGCTGCAACGATGTAAATGATTTTAGATCACCTTTATTTCATATTTTCAGTTTTTATTCAATAAAATAATAACCACTTTAGTATTTACATTCAGTTACACCTTGGAGGAATTATACTGACAGTAGAAACAGCCAGCGAACATCAAAGGTTGTACGTAAGGTTTAAGTATAATTCCTCCAGGGTTACACTCAATATTTCTTATAAGAATCTGTAAAATGCAGAGTTGTACTGTACGTATGTGTACAGTTGTGGGCATTCAATTGAGGTTGTTAAAGTTAGCGAAGGTGACAAACAGTTGACAATAACACCTTAATCACACATGAAGGAACACAATGCGGTTAATTGATGCGAATCATAACAGTTTGGAGGTGTCACTGACAGGGAATTGTACAGAGGGCTCTACACAATCTTATTCCATCACATCCAATTCAAGCGATGCCCTTTCATCTTATTTCACATTACATGTGAGAAGATGGGGTCAATTTAAGCGCTGCCCTTTAATCTTAGTAGTATTTCATGTCAGATGAGATAATTTAAACAGTGTTCCTTAAGTTTTGGCAGAAACTACGATAATGCGGAATATTGCTATCGAGGACCAGCTTACCCTGATTGAACACACGGACAACTGTCCTGGCGAATCAAAGGAAGTATAATTGCATCACTTATGGATAGGAAATCTCTCGCAACTACCTGCAACAGCATGTACTATAGTTTTACCCTACCAATTCAGCAGTGCATGGAGTATTGGACAAATTGTACTGGAATTTCTGTACAAGCAAAGCTAGCCTCCCAGACGATGATGAATTTACCTGCCTATAGTTTGTTGTGCGATTGGTCAAATCCGCTACAAATGTCAAAGATGTGAGAACATTGGAGCAGTTACAATTTCTGGAGAGACATTTGGATCCAAAGTTTGTCACAGGTTGTGCAACTACAACAGGATCATGGCATCCTGGTATGACACTAATGCTGGTGTGTGCAGTCATGTTCTCTCATGCAGGCCAGGGTCAGTGACGAAGCTTCGATGTTTGTCAGACATTCCATCATGATTGACGGAGAGACGAAATGTCACATTCTAGCAGTTGTCAGGTGGAATGTACCCTATCCCGTTGACTTTCCCCTTTGGCTACCTTGATCCAGTACGGGTGTATTATCGATACTAGTTTGAGCCAATGACCTTGGCGTCTTTCATTCCGATCCAAAGGTTGTGATGTCAATACAAAGCATGCCAATGCTTTGCTTCAGCCCTGGTGTTTCGTTGGTTTGTATTTATTTCATTTGGCTAAAACCTATTACAAACAAACGCCAGGCGAAATATGAGGGTGAAAATATATCCATCTTTCTTCCAGTAGAAAGAAAGCTCTTCTGCTAATGTATCTAGGAAACGGAGTTGGTCTTTACCCAAATGGGCCTATTTCGCACATACTAAGACAGTGGGGTAACATGATTGCAATTAAAAAACCGTTAATAATATTGGCATATTTCAAAATTTCTAAGTGATTGATGATTCAGTTGCCTGAGTCAAAATAACATTTTGTCCCTTCAGTTGACGGATTAATCAACATGTTAATTAGCAGTAATTAGTCAGGAAGTTAAACATACTAGCGCATGTCAAGTGATGTGGTTCAATCCCAGGGATTCAATAAAAATGCCCTGGACATTATCTAGTTTGTTTCGAATTAATGTTTAATACTTTACTCGGCAAAACTTGGAGGAACTCTACTGGCACCATAATTCCTCAGAGGACCATGAAGCATCAGGTTAGGTCTTGCTGAACTCCCATTGTGATGTTTGGGTAATTAGTATGCCTAATTGGGAATGCAGCACTGAGACTTCTTTGTATGGCTCTTTGATTAATTAATCACCTTGTTAATGCTTAACAGGGACTGTGTTTACTCAGGGATTTAGCCCCTCACAGGTATACTAGAATATACTTCAAGTATACTGTAATTCACTTTCAAGTATACGGGCATATACTTGCAAGTATTCGCTAGATTTCGTGCAGTGAATTAGGTTGATATTCAACCTAAATCATGAAATGAATGATAGCCTCGAACTAGGCCTACAGCTCCTAAGTCCTTGAGAATTTACTATGTGTCCCTTTTGAAAAGTTGTAGGGATTGGTCTTGTCTCCCTATTCCAAACCCCGGTGGAGGTATAGCGTTAATTTTCAGCCCGTTTGAGCAATGATCCTACTGCATGTTCCTCACCTTCCTAAAAATGTCGCATAGTAACCCAGTGTTCTGAAATGCGGAACTCGAATTTATAAGGCATTAACCAATTATGCAGGAAATTTAATTGGCCTTCTTCGCGCCTTCGTGTCATCGAGTCAAGTAAAACAAGCCGCCGTGGTGCCTTGTACCCGCGTTTTCAAGGGAAGTAAAAGACCCATCGAAGTGATAAACATGAGTAGCTTAAGGTGGCCTCTTTCATACTTACCAGGGCCAGCTTTAATGGCCTTGATGGAAAACAACACTAAGGAGTCTCAGCATGCACGATAGACCTGGTGAGCAGTGAGCGCCGTAGAGATAACCCTCAGCACTGAGGGACCCTCAGCACTGAAGACTCACAGCAGTTAGGAACCCTGCTCATGAGTGAGGGCCCCAGAGCGATGATGGCCCACAACAGGCAGAGAATGTATCCGCCAACTGTCAACGATCCGAAGTGTACGCACATGGGAACGGTGGTGGCTAAATGAAAAATCACCAAGGTTTGCCGCAATCTGCCACCAGTGCAATAAGTAGCGCCTAGGCCTTGTATTCCCGCTCCCGCTCCATAAAAACAGCAAAACCGCGACCCGTGAAAACGTTCTTGCTGGTTTTTGGGTTAGGCGCCTGGCTATGGGATGTGTGACCCAAGAGTATAAAGGCCTGAACCCACTGTCGCGTTTTCCCGCCGCGGTTTCATCACTGCCCGACAAATTCTTTGTTATATTCTCGGTCCGGTGCCTTTTAACAAAGCATTTTCTGCCGCTGCGCGAAAACGCGACAGTGGGTCCGGGCCTTTAAGGCCTGAACCCACTGTCGCGTTTTTCCGCCGCGGTTTCATCACTGCCCGACAAATCCTTTGTTATTTTCTCGATCCGCTGCCTTTTAACAAAGCATTTTCTGCCGGTGCGTTTTCCCGCTGCGTGAAAACGCGTCAGTGGGTTTGGGCCTTTACAGAGTTTTCGGAACGACCCGATTAGGCCTACGACAACGTTTAGCGAAGGATCTTTCACTGGTAAAGCCTACTGAACCATAGTTGAACAATCGCTAAACGTTGCCAACTATTGTCGATGACGGCACTGGTCGACTGAGTAGGCCTACAATGATTTTTAGTGAGGTTTGCTGATCATCTCGACTGTCTCTCCCAGTATGAGGGGATTCCCTTTCCCGTATTAGGCCTACGTCATCAGTTAACGCGCGGTTTCCTGTCCTGTTCGGTGAACACCGTCGCCAAAAGGACTTGGCAGCTTCGAAGTCGTGTGAGTTTTTACTACCTGCATTTTTAATCACTATGACGGCGTTGACGGATGTATCAAGTCGATCCAAATTTATCGTTAACGAGTGTTCCAACGAGATTAAGTGTGCAAAAGGTGTACAATGGTGTTTTTGATGGTGGCTGTAAACTGACCAGTGACGTCATCTCAACTCGTTTCTCGTTGCTCTGACGTGCACTCTACTTTCCGCGTCACAAAGTTCGAATATCTATCCGAGTTTAGTGTGAATAAACGGCTTTTTCATCTGCTCGTTTCACGCAGCGTGTTTCATCCTTTTCACAGGGAAATGGGCATTTTTAGTTGATTAGCCACATTAATGTGTCGTAGTCTTCTTCTATTTCCTGGTGAAAATCGTATAGAACACCCTGGATGAAACGCACAGGTGGACCGAGTCCTAAGCGTTGTAGCGATTCGGGACTTCATAAGGGAGGTTTCGCAAGCGCCCGGTTAGGCCACTCGACGACGTGTATCTATCGTTTGGGTAGGCTACACCCACACAATAGATAAACGTCGTCGTCAGGCCTAACCGGGCGCTTGCGAAACCTCCCTATTGTCATACATGTAAATCACGAGTTGGCAAGGCCTGAATATAGGCGACTGCGTCATCTACACTCACTGGCCATAAGAATTGCAACATATGTTTTTTTCTTAATTACTAGGTAGATCAGTCATCAGTCTTTGTTTTTCAAATGTAGATGTGATACATTGAGGTGCAATAAGCCTGTTAGTTCGAAAAGTTTTTAGGAAACGTGAATATATCACGAAAATATCAGAATATCGAAATATCATTCATTTGGAGTGCAAGACTACCAAATTTTCACAAAATAAAGACAACGGAAATTTATTCACAACTGTGAAAAAATTAAGCTGAAAATGCGCATCATGTTCGTGTTATTTGACATAGAAAATGCGCAATTTTGTCAAAAATCGAGGTTTTATGAGAAAAGTTAACTTTTCTTGATAACTGTGGCTTTTCATTGGATGAAACAGGCATGGTGGGACACATGGGTCGGCGATGGGATGAAAGCTTTACATCAGCAGCCTAATCTCATGCAAAATCTCACTTTTTCAGTTTTCATAATTTTCGATGATATCAAATATCTTTGTTCACAGTTGATATTTTTCAATTTTTTTTCTTGTAAATACCTGCTCATCAACAGCCTTCACTATCGTGAATAGGAAAGAACGATCCAGTATCACATGAAGATTTTATCATTTTCATGTTTTGATATTTCTTCTTCATGGCTTGATACATGTATTTTCATCAGCAGTGAGATGTTTCAGTCCATGTGGCCGACAGCATGTTTTGACATAGGTCCCCCTATATACTTTATCCTCGCCTCTAAGGCTTCCTGTACATAGAAGTATACGGTATTCGGTATACTCTATACGGTATACGGTATACGGACACGGCGATTTATATAGGATATACGTTGGGCTGAACTCGGCAATTTGGTCATTCGATTTGCATTGACGGAAAGTACTAAGTCATTGTAGAGGATGTGTCAGGACATTTTTTACACCCAACCCCTGAGTGACCGACAAAGGGTTAGCATTTTGGAGACACTCTGTAAAATATTTGCTTTGCTGAATTATCGAACCTGAGCTTTGTTTCATAATCAGATACTAGTGAATACCAATATTTACTTTGATTTTGATTGCCGGGAATATATTTCTGCTGAAAAGCAACGAAAATATTATTTAGAAATGAGTAAACTGACCAATTTATGCATATTCTCCCGACCACGGTCAGTATACGCAGAGGAAAAATCGTGCAAGCGCGATTCCTTGTATACGCGAGTAGCGTGCACCGTTCCGCGTATAGGGCTATGTAACCCGCTGATTGAAATAAGCTTGTTCGTTTTCTAGTATACGCGTGCATTACGAAACGTGCACCAAATACCGAATACCGTATACTTCTATGTACAGGAAGCCTAAGAGGTCAGTCATTACTGTCCAGAAAGTGACACCTAAGGCCCCGATTACATAGAGCTATACGCTATTCGGTATTCGGTATTCGGTATACGCTACAAAATTGGACATGCACAATACGAACAAAAAGCGAATAGCGTGCCCTCAGAATAGTTTAGTCTTATGTAAACCACTCATGGAAATAACATTGCTCGATTCAAACTATACGCGTGCCCTTCGAAACGTGCCTAGAATACCGAATAGCGTATAGCTCTATGTAATCGGGGCCTTAGGCAAGTCTAGGCATTGCCAGGTCATTGTGAGTACAATATTCCAACAAACTTCGTTCTGATTGGTGGAACAAAGAACGAAGCACCGGCGCCAATTATGGAATGGAACAAAGGCCTAGTCATGAGTACTCCGGACTGACCTCTTTGAGGCGAGGATAAAGTATATTTGAAAATAGATGTAAAAGAAGTAAAGGCATGAGAGAAATCCAGAAAAAAAAACTGTTGCAATTATACTCATGGCCAGTGAGTGTATGTGGAAACTACATTATGTTTGGTTACCTTCGTCTCGTACATCTTGGCTGCAGGATATCTACCCGCCTCCTTCTTTTCAAGACATGTCGCTTTCTTCCAAATAGTCTGACATTCAAAAAGACCAGCATCGGGTAGAACATGAAAAGTAGAACACGTCTTCTGTGTCCAGCAAAGAATGGCACAGGCGACGATGGATTTGACATGCTGAATGGATGAATCCTCTGAGTAAATAAACCAACCGTCTGCAACCTTTTTAAAACATTCATTACGCACGGCCATCATCACAAATATTGTCAGTACATCTGCTGGCAAACAATATGACTTGTATTTGACGAGTCACAAGATGTTTCTTCTCGTAGTAATGTCGACTCCTTGATGGGGCCTGGCGTAGCTGATGGGGGACGTGTAACGGCGATTTCAGCCATGCCAGGGGAAGTTGTTTCAAACCCCGTCAGTAGGAGGTTTCGCAAATCTGACGAAACACGAAGTACGAAATAAGAAATTGGACTTCACTTCCATAAGAATATGGAATAAAGAAGTTGAAATAAGAAATTGGACTTCACTTCCTTTCTTGGGGCTTGGACTCTTTTCATTCCTTAATTGCTGACCCGTCCTTTTTGGGTTGGATACTTCAGATCGAATTTGGGTTTCAGCTCAGATTGTAAAGTTCTAGCCTGAAGATGACCCCGGTTGGGGTCGAAAATTTCCAAATTTCCAAATTTCTGGAAATTGACTTCATATTTATCATCATATTCTGTGTCGATTTTTTTGCTTGCTTTCTCTTTGGACATCACTTCCATGAGGTAATGTATTTCAGGACATGGTTGGTACCACAAATATCGCCTGCTGCAAGAGCGTCTTTTAGGTATGACGTTACACCGTTAACTTGGAAATTTATCTTTCGTATCGACTTCGTAGACTTAAAAATTAAAAATGCACCATAACTCTGTCTTACATGATACAATGTATGCTAAAACACGCACCGGCAGCAGGGACATTTGTGGTGGCAACCACCTCCAGAAATACATTAGGTCCTGGAAATGAAGTTGAATTTCGTATTTCGTATAAACCACGAACACAACATCACAGCAGGAGATTATTGTAACTCGGACTTGCATTACTGAGACTACCGGTACCATTTCCTTCACACCACTGCCCCTGCCTGAACTGTATTAGATGCACATTTCCAGCCTCAATGAAAAAAATAGTACAAGTATAAAATGCGAATACCCTTTGATAGTTCCAAACTTATGAGTCTGTCCTTTGTAATTTACCAAGAAATCTAATTAAAGGGAGACTCCACTCATTGTAAGCTTTAGAATTTTTATCAATCCATGTAGACTATTGCCATAAGTTGTGATGTCACCAGTGTCAATAGACTGACAACCTTTGTAATGAAAGAGCTGATACTGTGACTGCCTAGGCCAATTGGTTGTACCTTCATAAATATGCATTGAGCACACATGACATCATGTATGCTATGCAATGGTCCCCTTGGGATCCAATTAAAATACTTAAAGTGATGAGTTTGCTGATTTCAAAAAAATGACATGTTGCAGATGTCAATGAATTTGAATGTATTTACGATATTTCAAAAATTCAAAATTTTACCAATGAGTGGAGTCTCCCTTTAAAATCAATTGAATCCGATACGATCATTTATCAGCATCCACACGCAATTACAGCATCATATCTAACGGTATCCACAGGTGCGTGATGAGAAGCCCAACTTTTCAGAAAGTTTTCTACAGCTACAGTGTCTCTTCCCTCCTGCCTATAAGCCTGCAGCACTACACGCCAACTCGAGCGTCAAGTGGCGCGGATTGACGCCTGAGTTGGAGTTGGTGTCTGCGGTTTTCGATTAGAGTGTAGTCTGCAGTGTTCGGCGTGTAATCGGCGTATATCTATTTTTGGTGCAGTTAGACTACGGTTACACCGAACGCGAATTCGCGTGCGACAGGGCAACGCGCGCGATTTATGCTTTGAAAGCCTTTGTTTGCGTGCAGTGCGGCGGAAAATAACAAAGACTTTGACGTGCGCGTCAACGCATCGCGTTCGGTTTATACCTAGCCTCAAACTCACGCGCTGTTTTGAACCGTTACTCACTACGTTAGTCGCCCTTCGAAAACTACTCTCGTTTCATGCGTTTCGCAGAAGACAACCAATAGACGGCGTTAGTTCTCCGTTACGGGGAAATTCAAACTGGAAATGTTTCGTGTAACGTGCTAGGTAGACGGACCAAACTCGTGTTACTGGACCAGCTAAAACGAAACGAAACAACTGGTCAGGATTAGATAGTAGATGAGAACCGCCTACTTATGCTAATCCCAGTCCTGATATTAACCTGTTAACATGTTGATGAATGTCTGCTAAAAAGGAGTATATTTCATTAAATGAGAATTGATGTTGATTTGGTGAACCAACCGCAATGTTGCACCCTAACTTCTGGATAGCCCTAGACAAGAATTATTGGTGTCATTTTAACGCTCACTATCTCTACTTTTAAGGTGATACCATGATCGTTGCGGAAAGGTATGTAGTTTGGTCGTAGTAACCCCTTAAAGTTAGATTACCTTTTTTTGAAACACCCTGTAAAGTGGTCCACGGAGCGTTTATGGATGCCGGACATGCACAGACATGGACATGCACATGGATATGGATATGGACATGGACATGGATAATCACTATGTGTGATTATCCATTGTACATTTGTAAGCGGATTCACGCAGCGTAATCTGCTCGGTGAAAAGGCATTGTAAACCAACCAGGTGGACCAGGACCTTAACAAATGAGTGATAACATTGATCAGATTGGCAAAATTGCTTTTACCACCCTAGGACACAGTGACGTAAGCCTATAGGCCTGCACCCAATCATGCATGTAGGCTACTAGGCCTGTTGCCGAAAACCAAGATCGGTACAGACTTTCCCAAGAGAAAAAAAGCAACTTACAATCAAGCATTGACTTATTCTCAACTCGTTGAGTCTGAAATCACTGGGATCCTGTATGCAGCCATCTTGGATGCTTAGTTGGTTGTCCAGCCTCAGAATTAATGTATGTGTCAAGTATAAATGCCATTGGTTAATCATTTCCTAAGTCGAAGCTCTATACCTTTGTAACACCTATCTACAATATATCTATATTGTAAGCGTAGAAAACGACGTGATGGGGTGACTGCTTTACAAACAGAAGAATTTCTACTGTTCGCTCCGTGCGCGCACTACTTTTCAAGATGGAAACGTAGCGTCGACGCAAGTGGTGATATCCCCAGATATCGCCACCTAGTGTCAAGTTTGGAATAAACTATGGAAAAAGATGAACAAATCCATGATACCGAAAACGTTACAATGTATATCCAGCTGAATGCTGAAGATGGCTGTTGTATTGATGGTCTATTCAGAGTGACGCAGTGGAATCCGCGGCGCCTGTCACCACTGAGGTTCCAGATTCGATTACCAATTGGACTCGGTACAAAGGTGATACAGATGGCAACTCTTTCAGACAGCGTTGTTTCCTTCAGGGCACTCCGGTTTTCTTCTAGCTGTACACTAAATTCGCCTGATATTGTCTATAATAGAGTGATATAGTCGAAGTCAACCTTACTTCAAGATGGGCAAAATTTAATAACAAGCTTGAAAACCTACACAGGTCAGTGGTAAATAACCCATGTCGTAGTTACTTAATGATATTAGAGTAATTTGATTCACTTTTCATGTGGCTATAGCAAATCCAAGGTTGTACTCAGTCAACTGGTAAATACTGTAGTTTCTAGTTTAATCATTGTGTTCACTTTATGATGTCTGCTGCACAGGCCTGGCACTTTGCCTTGTTGAAGTAAGGTTGACTTCGACTATACTGCCGTAATTTGCGCTCAGCACTAGATATAATAATTATTTCTAAATCTATTCTACTCCAGATTCAACAAATGCGTTTTTGATGCAGTGAACACCTTATTTTATGCCGCACTTTGCCAACAAAGCAGCCATTGTTTTGAATTTCACAGGTTGGTTTTTGCAGAAATTTTAATGAGGCAAATGAATACATGGATCGATATCAAATACAATGTGAAAGCAAAACTACATGATATGATATTGTTAGACGGGGATTGCTCTGGCGACTAGATAGGCCTATATGACATTGAAAACAACATTAAGCCTAATGTCACAGTAGATACTTCGTACTCGTGTCAAATAACTTGTCACAATCTGGTATAATTTGCCTAAACGATTATAGGACTGGTACTAAAATCTTTGTGGGAGAGACATTACCCTTATTAGCAGTTGTTACACTACAAAAATCCCCGTGCTTTCCCCGGGGATTTTGCGGTTACACCTATAAATTGCCGTGTCTAAATAGGCTCGTGTCTGAAATCCCCGTGCTCATTAGCCCCAGCGAGCTCGAAGGGCAACGCCGGGGCTATTTAGACACGGGATTTTATGCAGTGCAACCGCGAAATCCCCGTGTTTATTTGTAGTTCCGAGCACCCGGAGAGTTGCCTACATGCGGTGCCCCTGTCGCCGGGTTACGGAACTTATTACCAATCGCACTTTCAGTAGTGTAACCGCTCGCCGTGTCAACGCCGTGTTTTTTCTGGTTCGGAAAAACCCCGTGTCTCAAAAAGCACGGGGATTTTGGATAGGTGTAACCAGGCCTACTATGTTGGGATAATATTGCGGCCAGACGTGTTTTCAGAGACCTTAAAGCGAATCGATAGCGGATTTTGTTTACATTTGGCTGGTGTTTGTAAACACAAAATTCAGCCAATCAGAATGCACGAAAATTTCTTTGTTGACAATCTGGAAAAGTTTGTTTACATTTTTTCCTGAAAATTCGTCCCCTTTCAAATTCTATTTCTAAATCATTTTTTTCGCTTTCGATTCGCTTTAAGTTGGTGTAATACATGTACAAGCCGTTGTTATACTACATAAAATCCCTGTTTTTTGCGGTCACACCTATGAATTGTCCGCTTTAAGAAACCCGTGTCTGAAAAACAGGGGGTTTTGAAACACGGCAATGTCGCCGTGCTAATCGAAATCCTCTTGTTTTCGGCTACAGATGGCGCAGCCATTAAGTGACGTCGTTTTCGCGCCTCAAACAATGTGTGCCAATACAGAAATGACCGAAGAGTCAGTGCATGCAAAGCAACTGTCGCCGGGCTAATTAACTACAATGTAGTAGTGTGACCTCTCGCTGGGCTTTTCGTACACACGGGTCTGAAAAAAACACGGGTATTTTCAACAGGTGTAACCGTAGCTAATAAGTGCTGTAGTCGGACGATGCCGCGATCAGGTCAATAAATTTTAATTTCTTGTTCACTAGAGTGACCATTATTATCATCCCTGATTTTCTTTCACGGTTTATGTTCGCAGATTTTTCAGCCATGGTTCAACCTTTCGAGGTGAAATTGGGAGGGAATGATTTTTAGCTCACCTGTGAGCTATAGTCATCATGGTGTGTCCGTCGTCCGTCGTCGTCCGTGTTGTCGTCGTCGGCGTCGTCGTCGTCCGTTAGCAGGGCACGTTTCGTAACCGCTGGGGCTATTGATCTTAAACTTGGTACATATATACCCCCAGGTCAGATGACCTATGACACCAAGTTTCGGTCCGATCTGATTCCTGGCTTGGCCACCAGGGGGGATAAACGGAAAACCTTTAAAGTGCAGTTTCGCCTTAACCGTTGATCGGATCGTCACCAAATTTTTATCGTAGGTACATCTTATGAGGATACACGACATATCACCCGGGTTTTTGATTTGACGTAATTTTCAAGGTCACAGAGGTCAAAGTTCGAAATTTCGTCGTCAGGTGGCACGTTTCGTGGCTATTTGTCCTGGATTGTTCAAATTTGGTGTGATGATGTGTCTAGGTACCCTCTATGTCTGTGGCAGATTTCGGTCCGATCGGACTTCAAATACGGCCACCAGGTGGCTATCTTGGAAATTGAGCGTTGGCCCATAGCTCGTTAACTACTGGAGCTAGAATGTTCTGAACTTGAACAAGTATGTATCTTTGTAGCCTTCATGTGTACAGCAAATTTCAGCATGATCGGACTTCACAGACCGCTGCCAAGCAGCCATTTTGGNACTTGAACAAGTATCATTGTAGCCTTCATGTGTACAGCAAATTTCAGTGTGATCGGACTTCGCGGACTGCTGCCAGGCAGCCATTTTGGAAAATCTTTGACCTGTGTGACCGATAAAATGTTGTTCAACTTGAAAACCCGTATATGTGTCTTCAATAGATGTAGGCCTACCCATGATACAAATCTGGTGATGATCTGTCAAATAATAAGTTAGTTATTGTACTTTTTGTATGTTTCAAATGGAGCCATCTAGTGACTATTCAATGAACTACAGTACATTCATCCAGTTTGGGAACTCATGGTCAACCAGTGGGGCTGGTTATTCAAAGTATATTATGACTATGACGCCATGACACACAGAGACAGAGGTGGGGTCAGTCAGTACAGTGACCATGGTAACAGGTACAAATGTAGGCCTAGGCCTACAGTCAGTTCCTGCAGTGTTCAGTGGTTGTGTGACTGTCATGGTGTGGACGTGCTGTGTCAGATGGAATACCTGACTGATCATGGTTAGGCCTATGGCCTTGGCCAAGGTGTAATGCCTAGCTGTAAAAATAGGCATACACTTGAACACACAAATTGTCATGTGTTCTTCTGGGACATTCACACACAGGTGAGCACATGGTCCATGGACCATTTCATTGTATTATAAATGCGTGTCTGCGCGGTATTCGGTAAATGTTTTCGCCTATTTTTTAGATGTTAGAACTTTCAGAGCTTGAAGAAGCTATTTTTTGGTTCTTCCACTCTAACTCTTGAAAGAGGGCTATAATTCGTTTGATACGTAAAGGGGCCGAGGAAATAAGATGTTCTGTGGTATGGCTGGGATCATTTCACTATTACTGCATGGATTTCAACCAAACTTGGTATGATAATAGTGGTGGGGCTAGGGGACTTTCTGGTACCACCCATCACTCTGTTATGTAATCCCTAGCAACAGCATAGCAACCACATTGTTCTGCAATGTTCCTGGGATCATTTCACTATTTCTGCACAGAATTTAACCAAACCTTGTAGGATGATAATGGGGAGGATAAGTTACGTCATTGTACCAGTCATTATCCAATTATATAATCCCTAGCAACAGCATAGCAACGCCATTGTTCTATGGTACCCCTGGGATCATTTCAATATTACTGATTAGAATTCAACCAAACCTTGTAAGATGATAATGGGAAGGCTAAGCTACGTCATGGTACCGTACCAGTCATTATCCAATTATGTAATCCCTAGCAACAGCATAGCAACTCCATTGTTCTGTGGTCCCCCTGGGATCATTTCAATATTACTGATTAGAATTCAGCCAAACCTTGTAGGATGATAATGGGGAGGATAAGCTACGTCATGGTACCAGTCATTATCCAATTATGTAATCCCTAGCAACAGCATAGCAACTCCATTGTTCTGTGGTACCCCCCTGGGATCATTTCAATATTACTGATTAGAATTCAACCAAACCTTGTAGAATGATAACGAGGAGGCCAAGCTACGTCATGGTACCAGTCATTATCCAATTATGTAATCCCTCGCAACAACATAGCAACTCCATTGTTCTGCGGTACCCCTCGGAACATTTCAATATTACTGATTAGAATTCAACCAAACCTTGTAGGATGATAATGGGGAGGCTAAGCTACGTCATGGTACCAGTCATTATCCAATTATATAATCCCTAGCAACAGCATAGCAACTCCATTGTTCTGCGGTACCCCTGGGATCATTTCAATATTACTGATTAGAATTCAACCAAACCTTGTAAGATGATAATGGGGAGGCTAAGCTACGTCATGGTACCGTACCAGTCATTATCCAATTTATATAATCCCAGGCAACAGCATAGCAACTCCATTTTTCTGCAGTATGCCTGGGATCATTTCAATATTACAGGTTAGAATTCAACCAAATGTTGTAGGATGATAATGGGGAGGCTAAGCTATGTCATGGTTCCTCTCATTACCCAATTGTGTAATCCCTAGCAACAGCAAAGCAACTCCATTGTTCTGCGGTACCGGTACCCCTGGGATCATTTCAATTTTATTGATTAGAATTCTACCACGTTGTAGGATTATATTGGGGAGGCTAAGCTGTCTCGTAATCCCCTTCATTACCCAATTATTTAATCCAGGAAACAGCATAGCAATTCCATTTTTCTGCATACCCCTGGGTTTATTACACTTTTTCAATAAAATCTCATTTGTCAGACAAATGCTTGTGTATCTCTTTTATCCAATTCAACACCACCCTCTGGCATAAGCATCCAAGTAAGAAAGGTTTCCTGATACATCCAATCTTCATCGCCTAGAATTCTACAATATACAGTGTGTATCAGAAAAAAGGAAACCGAGATTAATTTGTTAATTTCTTGGACATGGCTAAACATTTTCGAAATTGGCAACCACCATTTATTACCTAATGATGTCCTCTTTCTTATGACACCAAGAAATCCAATTTACTGTCACAGATGACTGCGCACGAAGCAGTTCAAACAACCATGTCAGAACTGGTCTTGCACCAGATAGATATTTTGGAATTGAACCTCGTCTGCCTAGTGCAGGGTTTTTGTTGGGCTTCCAAATTATGCAATCCGCTGCATGTTACACATTTCACACTTCTAAAAAGTTGGAAAGGTTGTTCATTTTCTCAGAGCAGCAATTTAAATGCAGCTTACAACTGAGCAGTGTGTGTCGGTGGTAACAGAGTGGTTGAGGACTGGAAGCTTCCAGCAAGTAGCAGATGCATTTGGACAGGAATAAGCACCCAAATGTTAAATCACTCAACAGAAATTCTGTAAAGGACTCGCTGGTCTTTCTTCCTTTTTTTAATGTGAAAATTGTTGGAGTAAGGCTGTTGTGAATCTGGTGCAAGACCAGTTCTGACATGGTTGATTGAACTGCTTCGTGCTCAGTCATCTGTGACAGTAAATTGGATTTCTTGGTGTCATAAGAAAGAGGACATCATTAGGTAATAAATGGTGGTTGCCAATTTCGAAAATGTTTAGCCATGTCCAAGAAATTAACAAATTAATCTCGGTTTCCTTTTTTCTGATACACACTGTAGATCTACTCACACTGATCGCATATCCTGTGTCCCGTTAATGTAGGTGACTAAAGTTCTCTCAAACGATTTAATCCAATAGCACAAGCTCTCCGAATACTGTAGCCTAGTGGTACTGCTGCCATCCATGGATGGATGTTACGTGGATGTCATCCTTTCGACATAATAAACTGCTGTAACCCATCACCTGCACATCTGTATTATCTCCGAGACCAAATTCAGCANCCAAAATCAAATTTTCAATCTTCTTGTTCGCTTCGCTGTGTCCCATGTTGACTGTTTGGAAGTTGTTGGACAAATGACCAAGCCACTTGATGATAACAGCACTTTATTCATTGTAATAGCAATAGGTATATCAATGCAACGCTGAACTTGCTTGGTAAATCACGCGGCGGAGCATATAGGAGCATATAGGCGTTTCACGCTGCGTGGTCAAAGCGTCAGCTTTGTTCCCGCACCGCTTATGCGGAAAGGGCTCTATGGAAATTCAATGAAAGCACTTGAAAGCGTATCTCGTCGCGCGATCCGCGGCGTGAAAACGTTCACGCTACCGCTTCTGTGGAAACGGGCCTTTATGCTCCTGGGGGCATTTGGGCGTTGTAACGCAGCGTGATTTACCGAACGAGTTCAGCGTTGCATTGATAAACCAATTGTTGTTAGACGCTTTGCGGGCGTGGAATGCACAGTGTTCTGCCTGACGCCTGCGCTCATGTGGAAAAGGCATCACGCGGCGGACTACGCGACGTGTTTGTCGGGCGTATCACGTCGCGCGATCCGCGGTCAGGTTCCAATGATCGGCACAAAGTATTTCAGGCTCTGTCACTTGGACGCTCTCTCTTGATGTTTCTTGATTGAAAGCCTGAGATTGAATTCAGTGGCGCCACCAAATAGGCCGATAGTCTATCACGTTCTGGAGGTACTTAGAAGTGCTTTCGCACTTCTGTAGACCACCATACTGCGGCGCTCTGGTGTTTTTGTTCATGCAGTTCAGCTGCAACGCGAACGTCTATCCTTTTGTTCGGTGCTCTCTTCGTGGCATCGAACAACGTGTTTTGCTTCGCGTTGGCGTTTCGGGGGCTTTCCGAAAACTCCCTAATTTTTCACTTTCTACCCGATAATGTATTGCAGTGTAGTTTTGGA
The DNA here is from genome assembly GCA_002633025.1 of Notospermus geniculatus. Lineage (NCBI taxonomy): Eukaryota > Metazoa > Nemertea > Pilidiophora > Heteronemertea > Lineidae > Notospermus > Notospermus geniculatus. The sequence continues at coordinate 66,118 of NMRB01000470.1, forward strand.
TAGACCGAACACTCTCCTGATTAAAGATACTAGGACACACGCAAGCAAATGCATAAAACCATCATGGCGCCCGCTGGTCTATATTTAGCTCGGGCACGCCCTCCCATACCCTGTAGGCAAAATAGCAATTGTATCACCGTTCCACACCGAAACATGTAATGTGTAAAAACCAGCCCATGGGCGCAGCCATCTTTGATGCAATGCATTACGTCCATAAATTAGCCAGGATTCTGTATAGAATGCGAAGAAATTGTCAAATATTTCCTAAAATCTCTCGTAGTGCTGGTGGTAGTGTTACGGACATCCAGGCGTGCCACAAATGGCGTTGTCTTCGAAGGGATAAAACAAGCATTTTTCTATCGGTCCCACAAACGTTTCTTGAGAAAGAATCTTTTAAACCAACCGGCATAATACATTCTTAGTGCCTGGTCCCAATAAGGAGGTTTTNACTCGATGGCGCGATGACTCGAAGGCGCGAAGAAGGCCACTTAAATTTCCTGTATATTGATGGGTGCATGCCTTATTTTAATTCGAGTTCCACTTCAAAACACTGGGTTACGATGCAACATTTTAGGAAGATGAAATAAGCCACCTCTGGAATATTTTTATAACCATCGTTAGACATGTTAAACCACATACCTATTCCCATTTTTTGTATAACTCTAAAGCCGTGACGTCATTGGCGTTTAGAATGCACGATTGTAGTTGTGCGTGAAGCAGCGGAATTCATTCAAAATTCTTTTTTTTTTCGTTCAAGTGTTTTGAAGAAGTACAGTCCAAGAATTTAATTTTCATTCCATAATAAAAAAATATCAAAGAATTGTAAAAATTTGTTCCAAGATCTGAAACTTTTCGTCCAAGATCGTCTTGCCAAGATGCAAGTGACCACAAAACTGATGACGTCATGAAGTACATGAACAACCCGGGTGCATTTCGTCATTTTCATGAATTTACTTTTTGCGTGGCAGCTCTGACACATTGGGAAACTTCCGGCATAGAACATGCAGTAGGATCATTGCTCAAAAGGGCTGAAAATTACCGCTATACCTCCTCCGGTGTGTGCAATAGGGAGACAAGACCAATTCCAGCAACTTTTCAAAAGGGACCCATAGTAAATTCTCAAGGACTTAGGAGCTATAGGCCTAGTTCGAGGCTACCCTTCATTTAATGATTTACGCTGAATATCAACCTCACTACACTTCTTGGTAGCTCGGTCCACTTCCGCCGTTGATCCATACCACTTCTTGAAATAACCTGCTTAATTTCATTGAATAATTTTGGCGGTCATCGAGTCATCGCGCCATCGAGTCTTCGCGTCATCGAGTCAAGTACAACAAGCCGTTGTGGGCATAGCTATACTTAATAACTATGCAATGACGCCATAGCCAAATGTATTCATTGCCTACCAAAAAAGCTGTCGGTTTTCTTGTGAAGTCGGCGATGACAAAATTGAAGGGCATAGAATTATAATCGGGCTAAGTCACATTTTTATGAAAAGTCAATTAGTGTCATATTCAGATAATAGAGGGCTCTCCGCATCACTAGAAACTACATTGGGTGTGGTATCAGCACCATGCACAGAGCTATAACCGGGTAAATAGGCCAAATCTCAGAATCACATTCAGGCTAAGTCCATCTGTGTGACTTAGGAAGTTGACCAATTGTCAGCCATGTGTTCCTAAATTGTTTGCTTCCGTTTCGTTGATTATTTATGATCTGACATTTAAAAGGGATAAAGCTTAATTCCATTTACTCTCTGGAAAGCAGAGAACATAGAATCTATCATGGTATACATTCTATTTCAGGGGATACATCCATTTTTTCAGACTGGACTTAACCTGATTGTAATACTTGACAAAATGCACAGGCTCCAGGGAAATGTATTGGAAATCAGCATGCTAACCTATTTAGTGTCCAATTCATGTACCATAAGGGCTTATTTTATGTTTTAGCCATCAAAATGATCAGTAGACAATAAGGAGACCCCTGTCAGAGTCAGGTATGGCGGCAGGTGCAGGATTTTCATTCTTTTGCATTCTGTGAAAACATGTAGGCACCGGTATAGGCCTAAGTGAATAACAGATAATAGCAGCAGAAGTTTCATCCATTGTATTTTTACCTGAAGTAAGTCAAGTTTGTAATGATTTCCATATCATTTCCTTTCCATGAGCTTTTTTTTACCCATTTTCCTCGCAAGGCTACATGTGTCAATATCACAAAAAGGCCAAGTCAATGTGACTTAGCCTGTTCATAATATTAGCAATATTGAATTGTTGCGAGTTTTGCCCTATTTCTATCCTTTTGCAGTGACAAAAACATTCATAATACATTTCTTTGAACTTCTTAAGGGTACAGTGATACACAAACATCATCACTTGCATGTAAGTCAGCTATGTGAAAACTTAAGAACGTTTTTGTGTTTTTCTCATTTTAACAAAAAAGTGACATAGCCCACATCAATCATTATTCATAGGCTCAACCTGGCGTATTGTGTACGAGTGACACAAGACCTTCGCGCCTTTTCAGTCATCCAACTTTCGTCCACTGACAACGCCTTACGTCACTGCTAATAATAGTATTAGGGAATTGAGTGGATCCAGATAGATGGAAGATTCGTCCCTCACGCGCGTGCCCGAGCTTAATGTGGCATAACTGACTTGACCCGTTTCGCAAGGTAAAATTCACACTAAAATCATAGCAGACATGGGCTTGTAGATATAGGCCTATTATTCCCAGGTACTAGTTTCACTTGGTTCTAATGGTGAAATGGTGACTTTAAATGTAGGCCTATTTCCCACACTCAGGAAGCCCAATCATTGAAATGTCCTCAGTGCACTTACATCATCATGGTTCTTTTATTGTTTGGAGGACACCTGCATTTCGGACCCTTTTACTTTTAGCGTCACTGTTCCGTCATAACAAGACACCATCATACAAACATTACATAAACATTTTGAGTATGTCTGCACCTAGCAGCTTACAAAATCTGAGCCAAAAATATTCATGGGTTTGGGTTCTAGGAGATATTTTAGAGATGACAACTTTTTTTTGAAACACCCTGTAGAGGGAGCCACATAGCACATTTGAGCGCTTCGGGTCAATTCATTCCTGAGTTATAGCACATTTGATGATTTTCGGGTTACGCCACCTGGCAGCCATATTGGAAGTTTAATCAGGCAGAAATTTGACGTGCTTGTAAAGGTAATCTAGAGGGAGGTATTAAAATATCAAGTTTGAGCACTCTGGGTCAAGCCGTTCCTGAGTTATAGCACTTAGATGATTTTCCGGTTACGCCACCTGGCGGCCATATTGGATGTCCGATCGGGCCGAAACTCGGTATTTTTGAAGGCACCCCTCTAATACACGTTTATGCAAGATATGAAGATGCTCGGTGAAATAATGAAGAACTGTGGCTGATTCGTTACTTTTGTAGAACTTTCCCCTATGTGACCTTGAAAAGTAGGCCAAATCAAAAACGCGTTATGTATGTTATGTATTGGTTCACGTGGGCCTATAATCCCTTTAAGTGACCATTATATTGGGTCCAATTTTAGCTTGTAACGGATTTTTCGGCATTAAAGCATTAGCGTATCTCAAGACAATGAGCTGAGATACATGTATGTTAGTTTTTATGCCTAGAAGTGTCCCAGCTGTTTATTTTAGCGATTATTTCGCGATTAATACGTTTTTTTCGGCATTTTGTGGTTTTCTAGAGATTTCATAATTAAGAAACGATTTTGGTTGGCTAGAATCCATACGGGGGTCACACATTCATCTCGGGCTCCGGGGCGGCCGAGCATGGTTTGTATAATTAGTGTGACCTCGATGTGGCCCCGACTTTGAGAAGCACTTGTTATCTTTAGCCATGGTGCAAGATGGGGTATACATTAGCGTTTGTTGACTATTACGACGAGCCGTGGATTATCACTCACTCTTTTTGTGCGAGTACTGAGTTAGGCCTGTTTGTTCGATCGTGATGGAGAGGGAGTGTTGTTTTGTTTACGTTTTTCAGTCGGCGTTTTGGCCTGAATCGAATGCACTTTGCTTTGACAACTTTATTTGACCATGGAGTAATTGACTGTTCAATGGGTAATATGAATAAAAATCAGTATCTACTAGCTAGTAGTTACTAAAAGTAAAAGTAACTAGTCCCAAGTATTTACTTCTAGTAGAAGTGAAAGTATTAGGAAAATGAAACGATCCAGATATAGGGAAGATTCGTCCCTCACGCGCGTGCCCGAGCTTAATGTGGCATAACTGACTTGACCCGTTTCGCAAGGTAAAATTCACACTAAAATCATAGCAGACATGGACTTGCAGATATAAGCCTATTATTCCCAGGTACTAATTTCACTTGATTCTAATGGTGAAATGGTGACTTTAAATGTAGGCCTATTTCCCACACTCAGGCTGTTTGCAGGTGTTACCTTACCATAGTCAGTAATCACAGACCAGACGTAACAGCCGGCGCAATATCGCATTTTCTGTACAATGGGCAATCAATTTCGCAGAAACGATATACTATAGATTCTAAGGCAAACGGTTGGAGCAACTGTTTTGCAGGATAAATGGAGAAGATTTTCGTGTTGAAGGCTTTCGTGTTATGGGATATGTGTTGTAGGATTGGCATTGAAGGATTGGTGTGCATAGATTATCTTTCAAGAGAAAGTTAACCTTTGCCTTTTAACCTTTGTAAATGAGTTCTCAGGCTAATCTCAATAACGTGTTCCTGTTTGAGCCACATAACGCAATTATTTCTGGTGTCACTAATTCAGGGAAGACATACTTCATTTTGGACATGATTGAGACGATATATAAGGACTTTTTTGAGAACATAATCCTCTTTTGCCCAACCTTTGATTATAATCAGACATATAATCGCCAATGGCTCTTTAAGGACAGAAATTTCGTTGTTATCGATCCAGCATTGGTGAAAACTAATCTCAACGCAGTTCTATGGTGTTGTATTGAGAT
>NMRB01000470.1:71106-88407 GCA_002633025.1 Notospermus geniculatus
AGCAGAAAAGGCCAAGCTAAAGTCAGCTTTCACTAGAATTCGAAAGAAATTAATGATAGCCGTGTCGCAGGATGCACCAGTTGAGGAGGTGCAGCAGATCTCAAAGCTGGTAGACCTAGCAGTCGAAAATATGAGCTCTTTGTCATATGAACTGATGGCAGGGGGTGAGTTGGATCAATTCGATAAGGTTTGCAATGAGATGGAACAGATGGAATTCGAGTATAAGGAGGTGTTTACAGCAACAGCAGAGTACTACAAGAGATTGAGGGCTGCTACCTACACTATCGGAGAGGAAAGCAGTCAGTCCGGTCATGTTTCGACGACCAGTTCCCACACTTGTAGTGTTACTAGGCTATCTTCGGACACCGAGAGAAACAATAACGTTCCAGTATCGAGCGAACCATCTGCCGCTACACCGCCTGTTACTGGTGTTAGTCTGAATTTGTCCCCGTTAGGTCCTGCACCACCGGCTCCTGCATCCAGCCAATCGTCCACTACAACATCGCATGTGAATTTGTCGCCATGGGTTTCTGCACCACCACGACTCGCATCAAGTCAGCCATCTGTCACCACCCCATCTGTTAATTTGTCACCGTGGGTGTCAGCATCAGCGCAGAGTCAGGGAGCCACCGGGGGAGCCACATCGTATCATGCCAGTTCAGCTTGGTCCACACCAGGACTTGGAAGGCCTATGCCAGGAAATATGTATGCATCAACTCCGGTAACCCAGAGAGTGAGCCTTAATAAACATGGTTCCAATATTTGGATAAAGTGGGATTTTGGGTATGTCATTTCATGGGTACCAAAGGTCTAAATGCAAGTGGTCACGTTTCTTTTGCAGTTTTTTTTAGGTCAAACCCTATATTGACTGGACTAGAAGGATTTGTCTCACAGGAGAGCTGTATCCCGAGTTATTCGTCTATTGTCAGTCAACCACGAATGTCTACGTTTTCTACTCCAAGGCCGGCTTCAAGGACTTATTATGGACATGATCAAGGAGCATCTAGTTTGTCCTATACACCGCATCCAGAACTAGATCAAGGAATATGGTCGATGCCAACTACTCAGTTAAGCTCATCGCAAAGATTGGACTCTGATGTTAGCAGTAGTTTGCGGCGAGTGTCTATCCCGAAGTTTGTAGGCAACAAAAAGGCATACGAAGGATGGAAAGCGGCGTTTTACGCGTGCGTGGATAGAACATCAGCCACTCCGGAATACAAGTTGTTGAGATTGAGGGAATGCCTTGGAGGGGAGGCGCTGACGGTTATCGAGAATCTTGGATATTCGGCAGCAGCTTATCCCTTAAGCCGGCACGTTGCGGAAACCACGTTGCTTGTCACGTGGGGTCTGCAAATACCCCCCATAAAAATTGTTTTAGTGTTGATAGAAAAACAATCAAACAGGCCATTTCATCAATGAAAAACATCTGTTTGTTAATTATCTAATAAATAAATAATGTTCCTCGAGTGAACGAACTCTCATAAATGAACAGCAGCACTAAACATTTAAGGCATAACGATTCGTGAACATCCTGGGAGACAAGCCGTTGTATCTTCTCTAGGTTACTAGGAGTATCACTGATGACAAGAGGGAAAATTGATGTATGGTCTGTCCGTTTTGTATGCAAAAGTACAAGTGAAGAAGACAAATCTAACAACCTATTCACCGCAAAAAACCCATTGAAAAATACGTTATCTGGCACTTGGGGTCTAGCCAGACCCCTACCTATTTCTCGGCAAAACGTTCATCTGCAAGATAGTATATCTGAAATCCATTGTGTCAAAATGGACCCCTTTCCAAACATCCCACCAGACAGAGGAACGCTAAGTGCACTGCCACGTTTTGCAAAATGCGTATTAACCCTGGGGTCTACCCAGACCCCATGTGACAAGGAACGTGGTTTCTGACTTTTAGTCCAAGTTGACAGAGACTGAGTCATGGGAGCACAATCAGGACAATAGCCAGAAAGCAGGTCATACTCTCAAACAAAGTCACAAAACGGCAGGCAGAATAAACCTCACATTTCTGAATTTTCTACAAAAAATGTGCCTGGGGTCCCAGCAGACCCCACGTGCCGGCTTGAGGGCAAAACAAAGGTTGTAGCAAAAATATGGAGGAAAAAGGCGAGGGTTGTTATTGCGCATAGAGAAACTGGAGAACTTTGAACCTGTGAAGGACGGTGATGAAAAGGCTCTGGAAAAGCTAGCAGAACTGTTTGATGGTTTGATTGTAAACCTACAAGAGGCCAAATCAGCAGGCAGAACTCGCAGATGGGACTTTGTTTTTGAGGACTCAGAAAAAGTTGTCAAAGACATTGTTGGTGAAGTACAAAGAGTGGGTTGTGGAGAAGCATGTGATAGAAAGTGTCATGTCTATCAGGGACTTTATAAATCAGGAGGCAGAATATTTGGTCGCAGCTCAAGAGACAATAGCAGGAGTGTCATCAGAATCAGAAAACAAGAAGGCTAGAGGTAGACCCAAGACTTTCTTTGGTCAAAGCACAGATCATGGAGATGACAGGAACAAGAGCAGCAGGTCGAGGCCATCATGCAGATTATGTTCAGATCCCTCGCATTTTGGATTATGGGCGTGTCAGAAGTTCAAATCCCTTCCAGTTGAGGACAGATGGACAGCAGCCAAGAAGCACCATGCTTGCTTCAGGTGTCTGAGTTATGCACACCAGGGAGACAAATGCGTGAGGAGTCGGCCGTGTGGAATAGAGAAATGTCGGTCACTTCATCATCGCTTACTTCATGAGAAAAGGGAGAGTAAAGTGGAGAACTCCAAAAGAGAATCCAAGGCTCAGGATCAACAAAAGGAGAAAAAGGTTGAGTCTAACATGTCTAAGGAAGAGAAAGACAAAGCTCCACAAGAGACTAGATCACATGTGACCAATGGAGATACCCACTTGAGTTCCGGCAGATCAGTGTTGGTTGGATTGAGAACTGTACCAGTGTACGTGACAAACGGTTTGAAAAAGATCAAAGTCAATGCTCTATTGGATGACGCGAGTACAATATCATACATTAGTGAAGATGTTGCTTCAGAGTTAGAGTTAGGAGGAGATCCAGAGACAATGGTCGTCAACGTTATCAACGGAGCACAGGAAACGTTACAGACATCATTCGTGGAATTCAAGATCAGTAGTCTGGATGGAAAAACCTGTAAGAAAGCTTCAGCGTATACAACGTCACATTCAGTCACAGGCAACATGAAAGTTATCAACTGGGATCGAGAAAAGGACAAATGGACACATCTGGCAGACATTCCTTTCCCAGCGGTACCACGAAAGTCAACAGTTGACAGTTGGGATACCTTGGAAAAGAGATAAGGAAAACTTGCCTGACAACTACAAAACGGCACTTCATCGGTTAGAAAACACAGAAAAGAGACTCAAGAGAGATTCTCAGCTGCAACAGGCTTACAGTGATGTCATCAAGGCTTATGAAACGAAAGGATACGTCACAAAGGTTCCCACAGAGAAACATGGCGAAAAAGGATGGTACTTACCACACTTTCCGATTCTTAGGCCGGACAAATCAACAACAAAGACTCGTCTTGTGTATGATGCATCAGCTAAAACCGACTGTGTGTCACTAAATGACTTTGTTCACCAAGGCCCCAAGTTGCAGAACGACTTGTTCTCAATACTACTTCGCTTTAGAAAAGAACCTGTCGTCGCTATTATGTGTGACATTGCTGAGATGTATTGCCAAATTCAACTCAGAGATGAGGATAAGCCATATCATCGGTTTCTTTGGCGGGAAATGGACACAGGGAGAAAACCAGATGTCTATCAGTTTGAGAGAGTTGTGTTTGGAAACAACTCCTCTCCATTTCTTGTTCAATTCGTGACAAGACATCATGCTGAGGAGCTACAGGAGAAATATCCCTTGGGAGCAGAAGGCGTCCTTGATAGCACATATATGGATGACACAATTGATTCAAAACAAAATGGAAAGATAGGGATTGAATTTCACAGTCGGTTGTCTACAGTGTGGGAGCTCGCAGGAATGCATGCTAGGAAATATATTTCGAACAGTTCAGAAGTCATGAAAGCAATCCCCGCGACTGATTGTGTAGCAGAAGTGGATTTGGATAGAGGTGAACTTCCAGAGGTGAAGACATTAGGAGTACGCTGGCTGCCTAAGGAAGATGTATTCTCGTTTAAAGCTCGTCAACCACCGGACATTTCAGAGACTATGATCACTAAGAGAAGGTTCTTGAGATGGATTGCGACGCTGTTTGACCCACTGGGATTCTTGTCGCCATATGTCATTAGAGCTAGAGTCCTGCTGCAGCAACTGTGGGCAAATGGAATAGATTGGGACAGTCCTGTGGATGAACAATTGTCAGCCAAGATAACGGGATGGTTTGCTGAACTTGATGACCTGCCAAACGTGAGAATTCCGAGGTGCCTGAGATTGGAGTTGGAGGTAGTCGAAACTTCGCTGCACGTGTTCACAGATGCGTCTGAAGAAGCATACGGAGCAGTTGTGTATAGCAGACAAGTCTACCAAGGAGGCGCTGTCAGCAGTCGATTGGTCGCGTCAAAGTCTAAAGTAGCACCACTACAGCCAGTTAGCATCCCGAGACTGGAATTAATGGGAGCAGTGGAAGGATTACATTTGGCAGAGAGTGTGGGAAAAGCACTCCAACTGGATAGCAAGCACTGGAAATTTTGGAGTGATAGCCTGGATACGTTACACTGGATCCGAGGTCGAGGTCGTACTTTCAAAGCATTTGTAGCCAATCGCGTTGGTGAAATTCAGCGGGCAACAAACCCAGACCAGTGGAGGCATGTGCCAACGGCGGATAATCCTGCGGATTTCTTAACGAGAGGCCTAACTGTCACACAGGTTGCGGAGGAGAAACGTTGGTGGAATGGACTGTCGTTCCTGAGCAAAGATCCATCGACCTGGCCAGAGAACAAGATAGATCAGGAGAAACATCAGCAAACAGACACATCAAAAGCCGAAACTAGGAAGCAGTATTTGAATCATGGCCAAGTCTATGTTGCAGTTCCAGAAGGAGCATCATTGGGGAGATTAGAGCCATCCAGATTTTCAAGTTGGAAGAAACTTTGCCGAGTNGGGAGATGAAATATCCAGCTATCCTACCGAGAAATCATCAAGTGACTAAGCTTGTGGTGAAAGATGCTCATGAGAAATGTAAACATCACGGAACAAACCAGGTGTTAGCTCACTTGTCAGCTCAGTATTGGATTCTGTCAGCCAGAGAAGTAATAAGAGAATGGGAAAATGAATGCAGAGAGCGCAGACGTCGCAAAACTGCACCGCGGAATCCGTTGATGGCACCACTTCCTGAGTCCAGATCAAGGATGTCAATGAGAGCGTTTGTTGAATGTTCTGTTGACTACGGAGGACCCTATATTACGAAGCAAGGCCGTGGAAAGGTCCGATTGAAGCGTTACTTATGCCTCTTCACATGTTTTTCAACACGAGCAGTGCATTTGGAGTTAGCCTACAGCATGGACACTGATAGTTTTCTCAATGTATTTTTTCGCATGGCATCAATACGAGGACTTCCGGAAGATGTTACCTCTGATAACGGTAGCAATTTCATCGGCGGAAACAACGAACTGGAAGCACTGGCAGCCGTTGAGAAATTAGACAAGGACAAAATCCAAAGTGCAACTGCTAGTTATGGTGTCCGTTGGCACTTCCAGCCCCCAGAATCGCCACATTTTTCTGGAGTGCATGAAAGGATGATCAAAGCTGCAAAAAAGGCAATCAATGCGATACTAGGAAATGCTGACATAACTGATGAAGAGCTGCACAGTGCCATGGTTGGAGCGGAGGGATTAATTAATTCCCGTCCCCTCACGTACCAGTCGATGAATCACCAAGATATCGTCCCGTTGACTCCCAACCACTTTTTGCACGGAAGCCTGGGTGAGTGATTTGCACCAGAATCAGTCGATACCACTGATTTCAATCCCAGAAAACGTTGGCGTCGTGTTCAAGAGATCGTCAGACACTTCTGGTCACGTTGGTTACAGGAATGGTTGCCGAGTCTGAACACAAGGAAAAAATGGAGGAAGGATCAAGGTCAAGTCAAGGTCGGTGATGTCGTCATTGTCGTTACGCCGAACGTCGCCAGAGGAAAATGGCCACTCGGAAGGGTCATTCAGCTCCACCCGGGAAAGGACGGAGTAGCACGGGTCGCAGACGTCTAAGTTGGGAAAATGGTGATGAAACGGCCAGTGGTGAAACTCTGCCCGCTGGAACACTACAGTGAGGACAGTGAAACGTGAACGTCGGCCACGGGAGAGACTTCGAGATTAATCCTTAGGACAATCGTGATTCGTCATTACATTGTGGATTCGGAATTACGCCAAAATGATTTCGTACATCAGCACATTCGACTGTCTGGATCGATGATTTACGTAATTTTCAGGGAAGGACCCAAGGAAATAATTGAGTTCGCTAATATGTGAAAATTCTGTGCAAATAAGTGAAATAATGGTGGTAATATTGACATGTTGTCGGTTGTTGACACTTAAAAATGGCTGAGACTGGGATAAGTGACCTTTTTTTGGTGTAAAAAGACTCTGCATGTTGTTGGAGTCTTCCCTGTGACAGTTGTTCTCAGGTTTTTGTCTAATTGGGTATTTCTCTCAAGTCCTTTTGAGTAATACAACTGTCATGTCAGTATTCCAGTTAGGGAATAGTTCAGAATTCAAGGAGAGCACAGGATTCTTGGAAATGTGTGAAAAAGTTAAGTGAAAGTGAAAAGCGCTAAAAATGTGCAAAAAGGTTCAGTGAGAATTTCAGTTTGTTTGACAATGTGCAAGCAAGTTTTGAGGTGTTTAATGGCCCTGTCACACCTTGACGATTTAGCCAGCGTATGCCAACGTATGAAAAATTTGACTAATACGCTGGCGTACGTCGAATAAGTTATGGGCAAGTTTTGTATAAGCTAAGAGCACGCTGAAGCACGCCGGCATACGTCTTAGTACGTCGAGGTCGTCGAAAAATTTTGTGCATGCACAAAATTTTTCGACGTATGCCAGCGTATGGTTCATACGTCCCGCATACGCGGGCCATACGCTATGCGATCGTTGACACCCGTTCACACACGTTATTTGTAAGTTACTCATAAGTCTAAGTACGTCGAGATAATTTCTAGCGTACCCAAAACGTTTTTCCAACCTATTAGTAACGTGCCTTGAACCNGCCGGGCTCAAATCTATCGAATCTGCTGTCCCCACACAGGTCCACCCTAGGGGGGTGAGCCTCGCTATAGGCTCACCTGGTGCTCCTCTGACGTCTTTTATCGAATAAATGAGATCTAACTGATCGACTCCAATCAAGATGTCAACTGTTGACTTCCGTGGTACCGCTGGGAAAGGAATGTCTGCCAGAATGTCTGCGAGAAAAGGACAAAATGGACACATCTGTCTGCCAGATGTGTCCATTTTGTCCTTTTCTCGATCCCAGTTGATAACTTTCATGTTGCCTGTGACCGAATGTGACGTTGTATACGCTGAGGCTTTCTTATAGGTTTTCCCATCCAGACTACTGATCTTGAATTCCACGAATGATGTCTGTAACGTCTCCTGGGCTCCATTGATAACATTGACAACCATTGTCTCTGGCTCTCCTCCTAACTCTAACTCTGAAGCGACATCTTCACTAATGTATGACATCGTACTGGCGTCATCCAATAGAGCATTGACTTTGATCTTTTTCAAACCAATCTGGCTTGACAATAGCTTCCACTGTTGACTCTGGTACCTCCCAGTAACGACGTATCAGTTGGTTCAGTTCAGCATCTTCTCTCGAGATGAACGTAAAGTGGGTGGCTGGGCTCGGATCTATCGAATCTGCTGTCCCCACACAGGTCCACCCTAGGGGGGTGAGCCTCGCTATAGGTTCACCTGGCGCTCCTCTGACTTCTCTTATCGAATAAATGAGATCTAACTGATCGACTCCAATCAAGATGTCAACTGTTGACTTCCGTGGTACCGCTGGGAAAGGAATGTCTGCCAGATGTGTCCATTTGTCCTTTTCTCGATCCCAGTTGATAACTTTCATGTTGCCTGTGACTGAATGCGACGTCGTATACGCTGAAGCTTTCTTACAGGTTTTCCCATCCAGACTACTGATCTTGAATTCCACGAATGATGTCTGTAACGTCTCCTGGGCTCCATTGATAACATTGACGACCATTGTCTCTGGATCTCCTCCTAACTCTAACTCTGAAGCGACATCTTCACTAATGTATGACATCGTACTGGCGTCATCCAATAGAGCATTGACTTTGATCTTTTTCAAACCATTTGTCACGTAGACTAGAACCGTTCTCAATCCAACCAACACTGATCTGCCGGAACTCAAGTGAGTATCTCCATTTGTCACATGTGATCTAGTCTCTGGTGGGGCTTTATCTTTCTCTTCCTTAGACTCAACCTTTCTCTCATTTTGTTGTTCCTGAGCCTTGGATTCCTTTTTGGAGTTTTCCCCTTTACTGTCCCTTTTCTCATGCAGTAAGCGATGATGAAGTGACCGACATTTCTCTATTCCACACGGCCGACTCCTCATGCATTTGTCTCCCTGGTGCGCATAACTCAGACACCTGAAACAAGCATGGTGCTTCTTGGCTGCTGTCCATCTGTCCTCAACTGGAAGGGATTTGAACTTCTGACATGCCCATAATCCAAAATGCGAAGGATCTGAACATAATCTGCATGGTGGCCTTGACCTGCTGCTCTTATTCCTGTCGTCTCCATTATCTGTGCTTTGACCAAAGAAAGTCTTGGGTTTTCCTCTAGTCTTCTTGTTTTCTGATTCTGATGACACTCCTGCTATTGTCTCTTGAGCTGCGACCAAGTGTTCTGCCTCCTGATTTATAAAGTCCCTGATAGACATGACACTTTCTATCACACGCTTCTCCACGACCCACTCTTTGTACTTTACTAACAATGTCTTTGACAACTTTTTCTGAGTCCTTAAAAACAAACTCCCATCTGCGAGTTCTGCCTGCTGATTTGCCTCTTGTAGGTTCACAATCAAATCATCTAACAGTTCTGCTAGCTTTTCCAGAGCCTTTTCATCACCGTCCTTCACAGGTTCAAAGTTCTCCAGTTCCTCTATGCGCAATAACAATCCTCGCCTTTTTCCTCCATATTTTCGTTCCAACCTTTGTTTTGCCATCTCATAAGTTGCTGCCGAATATCCAAGATTCTCGATAACTGTCAGCGCCTCCCCTCCAAGGCATTCCCTCAATCTCAACAACTTGTATTCCGGAGTGGCTGACTGATAGACATGACACTTTCTATCACACGCTTCTCCACAACCCACTCTTTGTACTTTACTAACAATGTCTTTGACAACTTTTTCTGAGTCCTTAAAAACAAAGTCCCATCTGCGAGTTCTGCCTGCTGATTTGCCTCTTGTAGGTTCACAATCAAACCATCTAACAGTTCTGCTAGCTTTTCCAGAGCCTTTTCGTCACCGTCCTTCACAGGTTCAAAGTTCTCCAGTTCCTCTATGCGCAATAACAATCCTCGCCTTTTTCCTCCATATTTTCGCTCCAACCTTTGTTTTGCCATCTCATAAGCTGCTGCCGAATATCCAAGATTCTCGATAACCGTCAGCGCCTCCCCTCCAAGGCATTCCCTCAATCTCAACAGTTTGTATTCTGGAGTGGCCGATGTTCTATCCACGCACGCGTAAAACGCCGCTTTCCATCCTTCGTATGCCTTTTTGTTGCCGACAAACTTTGGGATAGACACTCGTCGCAAACTACTGCTAACATCAGAGTCCAATCTTTGTGATGAGCTTAACTGAGTAGTTGGCATCGACCATATTCCTTGATCTAGTTCTGGATGCGGTGTATAAGACAAACTAGATGCTCCTTGATCATGTCCATAATAAGTCCTTGAAGCCGGCCTTGGAGTAGAAAACGTAGACATTCGTGGTTGACTGACAATAGACGAATAACTCGGGATACAGCTCTCCTGTGAGACAAATCCTTCCACAAGGCCCACTCTCTGGGTTACCGGAGTTGATGCATACATATTTCCTGGCATAGGCCTTCCAAATCCTGGTGTGGACCAAGCTGAACTGGCATGACACGATGTGGCTCCCTGACTCTGGGCTGATGCTGACACCCACGGTGACAAATTAACAGATGGGGTGGTGACAGGTGGCTGGCTTGATACGAGTCGTGGTGGTGCAGAAACCCATGGCGACAAATTCACATGCGATGTTGTAGTGGACGATTGGTTGGATGCAGGAACCGGTGGTGCAGGACCTAACGGGGACAAATTCAGACTAACACCAGTAACAGGCGGTGTAGCGGCAGATGGTTCGCTCGATACTGGAACATTGTTATTTCTCTCAGTGTCCGAAGATAGCCTAGTGCTACTACAAGTGTGGGAACTGGTCGTCGAAACATGACCGGACTGACTGCTTTCCTCTCCGATAGCGTAGGTAGCAGCCCTCAATCGCTTGTAGTACTCCGCTGTTGCTGTAAACACCTCCTTATACTCGAATTCCATCTGTTCCATCTCATTGCAAACCTTATCGAATTGATCCAACTCACCCCCTGCCATCAGTTCGTACGACAAAGAGCTCATATTTTCGACTGCCTGTTGCTGTGCTAGGTCTACCAGCTTTGAGATCTGCTGCACCTCCTCAACTGGTGCATCCTGCGACACGGCTATCATTAATTTCTTTCGAATTCTAGTGAAGGCTGACTTTAGCTTGGCCTTTTCTACTCTCAGTTCTCTGACACGAAATTGATATCCATCATCCTCTTCTTCTCCGTATTCCTCATCCTCAGGGGTACCACAGAACAATGGAGTTGCTATGCTGTTGCTAGGGATTACATAATTAGATAATGACTGGTACCATGACGTAGCTTATCCTCCCCACTATCATCATACAATGTTTGGTTGAATTCTAATCAGTAATATTGAAATGATCCCAGGGGGACCACAGAACAATGGAGTTGCTATGCTGTTGCTAGGGATTACATAACAGAGTGATGGGTGGTACCAGAAGGTTCCCTAGCCCCACCACTATTACCATACCAAGTTTGGTTGAAATCTGTCCAGTAATAGTGAAATGATCCCAGCCATACCGCAGAATATCTTATTTCCTCGGCCCCTTTGACAATATACAGTTGATAACAATGGTTCTGTTCCCTTGTAAGAACTGAAATGTCTTTCTTTCATTTAAATCGGGTTTTATTTCAATAAACAACTGCAACATATGAACATTTGTCTCGCTCTATTCCCGCCATGGTCCTGCACAAACACATGGTAGCTTAGTTTTCAACATCAAACTTAGGTGGCAGCACCTGACGGTATGAGAACGAACACGTCTGGTTGTGACTGTCTTCACAAGCTCCTCCAGGACATCCTCCCCTCCTTGGAATCACCAGATCTCCAAAAATTACCCCTTAGACAGAAGATTAAAAACAGCTGCCTTGAACCAAACTCATAAAGGCGCACTTTAGCCAGAAGAAACCCTGCTGCTGAGGTATGAATGAAAGTCCAAGCAGAACAGACCAAAATGCTCAGCAGCATAAATGAAACTATGCAGTAATATTACTAGGCATCAACATTGTGCTAGGAAAAGTCAAGAAGAGTTGCTCACTACTCTAGTTGGCAATGTTGTCCACAGTCCAATACTTATTGTCCCTATTTATGAGTATTTCAGAAGATTGTCTTTGCTCTATTGCAAAGAGACTATTCCAAGGACTAAGAATACCCTTGGCATGACTAACTGACATTTAAAGGGACAGTCTCCTGAATGAATTTACTCCAGAATATGAATTTCCTCACAACACTTTTGATTGAATTGAAATTTCCACTTTTTCAATCTATCTGACTCTGCTCAAGCAAGCTTCGACTACTGCAAAATAGAATTCTTTGCAGCATTAACTCATTTCTCACTAAAACTCAAACCTTAAAAGGCAAGGCTATTAAAAACACCTCAAAACTTGCTTGCACATTGTCAAACAAACTGAAATTCTCACTGAACCCTTGCACATTTTTAGCGCCTTTCACTTTCACTTAAATTTTTCACACATTTCCAAGAATCCTGTGTTCTCCTTGAATTTCGACTATTCCCTGACTGGAATACTGACAAGAGAGTTGTATCACTCAAAAGGACTTAAGAGAAAAACATTTCCACCTTAAGTACCCAATTTGACAAAACACCTGAGAACAACTGTCACAGGGAAGACTCCAACAACATGCAGAGTCTTTTTACGCCAAAAAAGGTCACTTATCCCAGTCTCAGCCCTTTTTAAGTGTCAACAACCGACAACATGTCAATATTACCACCATTATTTCACTTATTTGCACCGAATTTTCACGTATTAGCGAACTGAATTATTTCCTTGGGTCCTTCCCTGAGAATTACGTAAATTATCGATCCAGACAGTCGAATGTGCTGATGTACGAAATCATAGGCGTAATTCCGACTCCACAAAGTAATGACGAATCACGATTGTGACGATTGTCGTAAGCGATTAATCTCGAAGTCTCTCCCGTGGCCGACGTTCACGTTTCACTGTCCTCACTGACTTTCTTTCATTTAAATCGGGTTTTATTTCAATAAACAACTGCAACATATGAACATTTGTCTCGCTCTATTCCCGCCATGGTCCTGCACAAACACATGGTAGCTTAGTTTTCAACATCAAACTTAGTTGGCAGCACCTGACGGTATGAGAACGAACACGTCTGGTTGTGACTGTCTTCACAAGCTCCTCCAGGACAGGTTCCTTTCGTTGATCACGCCGAATTAACATTTAAGTACTTGTCATCATTTGGGAGAAAAGTTTGCATCTACAAGGCTACGGTTGCTGGTGTGGCAGATGCGTTACGGTAGATGAGATGCCTGCTTGGATGGAGATTGGCATGGAGTTGGCCGGAAACCGGTAACAGGTCAACTCGTAACCAGGTCGACTCGTGCCTGGGCTGTGAACTTGTCTCCTGCCTGTCACAACCTCTAGTGAACCATGTCGCCGAAAGTCTTGTCTGAACTACAAGCAAAACAATTTTGGCATTATTCTTTCAAAAATGAGGATGAGTTTTATAAAAATTCTCGCAGCACACCACGCAACTGTTCTTGTTCATTGCACTTTCATGCACAAAGGCATTAGTATGTAAAGATCAGTGATCTCGTGAACTCACGCAGCCGTTACCTAATCGGGGGTAGTCTCGCGTCACCAGCCTCTCTCTCAAACAGGAGAGAGTCTGGTAGCAAAGACTACAACTTTCGTTACCGCCAGGTGGCGAGTGTCCAGCTCAGAGCATCCGAATCTGATTGGCCAACGGCTGATTAAACATGGCTGCGCCCGTGAAACGCATGATGAACGAACAAGGAACGAAGTAGTCCGAGGGAAATGTTACCTTAACACGTTTTATCGTGGTTTTCACCGAGTGATATGTAGAAGCGATCAAGCCTGGCCGTTTGAGGTGGATCGCTGATGAAATAAAGTGGAATAAGGATCGATTTACCGTCTGGCTGAACTTAGACTCCCTGGTCGGAAGTGACCTAATCCATGGCACAAAATGTAAGTCCTATTGTACAATCGGCTTATTCCGGCAATCGATGACCATGGATAATAGTCGTTCCTACCGTGCTAAAACGGCAAATTTTCCCTCAGACCCATTCGTTCATCATGCGTTTCTGGACGCAGCCATGTTTGATGACGTGAAATCAGCCGTTGGTCAATCAGATTCGGATGCTCTGAGCCGGACACTCGCCACCTGGCGGTAACGAAAGTTGTAGTCTTTGCTACCAGACTCTCTCCTGTAAGAGAGAGAGGCTGGTGACGCGAGACTAAATCGGGGGGAGACCCCCGAACCCCCCCCCCTTTCTGGGGGAGACCCCCAGACCCCCCTTTTGAGGCCTGCGGCCGGCTGGCCTCTAGGCCTGTTCCTGCAAATGATGTTTTTCGTGACGCCACGCACCGTGACGTGACGTCGTGACGTGACGCGACGGACGGCTGATTCCGGCCGCGGAGGAAAGGATGATGGTTTACGACATCCACAAAATCGCCATATTGCGTCAAGGTGTTGAGATTCACGGACTACACATCTCTGTATTGATTTTTGCATTGAATTTTGTAGATTTTTTACACACACGTAACCATTAAGCGGGTGATCCACTGTCGCGATTTTGGCTTGAGACGGGGTTGCGTTCCCTTGCGATCGCCTTATATGGCAATCGGAAGTCCTTATAAGGTAACCGCAAGGGAACGCAACCCCGTCTCAAGCCAAAATCGCGACAGTGGATCACCCGCTTTAGACTCACTTTCGTGAGCCGCTTCGCGGCTCACTGCGTGAGTTATTTGCATGCTGCAAAGCAAACCGTCTTGCTTACCACGACAGAGTCGGTAACGACGTTTGAGTTTAAAAAACATAGGATTTATTCATTTATATGTGATTTATTTAATTTAATTTATTATTTATTTAATTATATTTAATTTATTATTAATTGATTGATTTAATTTAATTTGTTATTAATTTAATTTAATTTAATCTATTATTTAACTTAATTTATTATTTATTTTATTAATTTATAGGCCTAGCTCTATGTGAACTCAGCCTTACGTTGAGGTCACATAGAGGAACACTAAACACGGTATTTGCTACACGTTTAGTATAGGCCTACCTCTATGTGAACTCAGTCTTACGCTGAGTTCACATAGAGGTATACTAACACGGTATTCACTACATGTTTCAATGGAGATATCCAAAATGCAGCACAAAACGACCCACAAAATGACAAGTATAAGTAAAGTAGTCTCCGAATTTCGTAAATTTTAGACCCAAGCGGGGCCTTCCTCAGACACTTTTTATAGTAGAGGTCACAGAAGTGAATGCATGGAGACATGTTTTATGGAAGTTCTTTCAATGAGCAGTTCACATACATATAAGGCTACAGAGTTGTTAGAAGATCACGCTTGTTGCGCACAGGCCAAGTCGTGGATGTTCGATTTTTTAACGTAAATGTACTCAGTGAGTGTCTGTCATTGGGAGAGCAGCCTGGAAATCGTGAATACTTTATCCTCGCCTGTAAGAGGTCAGTCCAGAGTACTCATGACTATAGGCCTTTGTTCCATTCCATAATAGGCACCGGAGCTTCATTCTTTGTTCGACCAATCAGAATGAAGAAGTTTGTTGGAATACTGTACTCACAATGACCTGGCAATGCCTAGACTTGCCTTGTAAGTGTCACCTACTTGACATTAATGACTGACCTCTTAGAGGCGAGGATAAAGTATATGCGTTTTTTACATCGCCTTTACATTGTTTTAGAGGTAGATTAATAGAGTACCATCATTTAGAAACAATTTCAGGACAGATTAAAGCCCCACTGTATTGAATTTTACGATATTTTGGCACCATGCTCCAATACTGTAGTTAAGCCTTTCGCCCCAGTGTTGGAGAATGTATGATTACAGTCTCGGTCACCCAGCCGCTGGGGATCGAACAAGTTTGTGTAGCAGTACTGTGGAACGAAACGGCTGGCTGCGCGAGACTAGTTGCATGCGGTAGTTTACCAAGTCGTTAATAGAGGTCTCCCCCTTAACGCGAGTAGGTGTAACGCAGGATTGGGAAGCAATACTGTGGTCCTTTAATTATATGTAGGACAAAAAATATTTGGCGAAGATCCACCCAATAGGAAGTTAGTAATTGCAATTTTGTACTTTTCAATGAGAGCCGTTGTATTTATGCCACCTCCGTGGAAGAATACAATCAACGCCACTTTCACTGTTCTACGTCTTTGACGTTCGCTCAATTCATTACCTTCATTATCTTGAGCACCATCCATCTGCCTTCATCTTCAATCTGCACTCTATGATCAGAAAATTTTATACAATTCCATGAGGAAGTTGGCTAGTCCTCACCGTTGGCATCATGGCCTACCATGTGTTCTACTACCTCATACTTCGTACGCACAAACCCATGGAGAACTTCGCCCAGATTTCTGTTTCTCTAAACACCCTGCGCAGTTGTGTACCGCGTCCCCTTCGGTTTACTCGCTCTCCACAACTGCTTAACTTCGTAAAATTCGCCGCGTTCGGTCAACAGATGGCGCTGAGAGAGTCGACCAATGAGAGCACCGAGCAACCGGTAACCAAGCTGGCCTGAGACACTTTTTCATTGGCCAAGAACATCCGTTGCCAACGGGCCAAACAGTTCTGAAAGCAGCGTGCTGATAGGCTGTAAAACTCGCGCCAGGCCCAGACGCCATCTGTTGACCAACCGCGGCGACTTTCACGAAGTAAAGCAGTTGTGGAGCGCGAGTAAACCGAAGGGGGCGCGACTCACAACTGCGTAGGGAGTTTACTGTTTCTCTTGCACCTCGAGTTGCCGTGCACCAATCAGAACACTTGTGAGCCAACCTCGCTGCCGGGTTGGCACCAAGCCAGTTAAACCAACCGCTGTGTATTTTGTGGTTGAAAAGTAAGGATCGAGAATGGTCAGCCATTCTATCAATTGCGATTTACCCACTACTCGCATGAACTATGCTGATGAACAAAAATAACGAAATTTTCTAAAACAGAGAAGGTAGGTGTACATAAACTGACGTGGAATTAAACGATCTATGATAAACGGTTATTATAAAACTAACAGCGGGAGTCAGTCCACAAACAGGAACATCCGGTTGGAGACAGCTTCCCACAGCGAAGTTCGTCAAGGGTTTGTGTGAGCGTAGTCGGAGGGCGGAGCGATGTCACAACCCTTGGTAGTCAAGATGCACCGTTGGCCGCTCAGCTACTACCGGGCTGATGCCTCCCAAGTTCAGAAAGTAGCAAGCAATATGCAACTCAGAATGGAAAGGTTCATTGCTTCCTCTGTTTTTCACAATGAATGTTCAGAGACTGCCCGCATTGCTTTTGGTTTATCGTCCGGATAGAAAAATGGGTCTTGCTGTGCTTAGAATGTTTTCAGAATCCGTCAATCAAGTACTTGGCTATCCATTCATGGCAATGAATAGGCCTATATTGATCCTGCCTATTGCAATCAATCCTTATTTTTAGCATTCTCTATAGAGCGAAGATTATGTTTGTCACTATAGTAGGCCTTGTCAACAGATATTTGATTTCATAATAGGCTTGTCTAACTGAACATGAAAAAAGATCCGTTATAATGTTAATATATGTTATAATTGTCTTGGACATAATCTTGTAGTGCTTCACAGCAAAGAAATCGATCGGTCGCTCGCTTCTACCGTGTTGTCATCTTTCAGAACCATTCAGAACCGCCGAAAAATGGCTACGGTGTTATTGCCCCCCCCCCCC
>NMRB01000470.1:112616-137610 GCA_002633025.1 Notospermus geniculatus
TACCCTGCTTGACTAGTCAGTGAATGTATTGCATCATCGCCTTGATGCAGTTATATGGTAATACAATGTTGACCTGAACTTGCAATCAGCAGATCAGCCAACCATGACATGGTGGTAGGTCTGCATGGTGCGAAAGGGTTTTGTTGTTGTCATTCCTGCTGTTGAGTACACCCATTAGAAGTTGAAGTAAACATCATTGTTTTATTGTAATTGTGTGAAAATAAGTGAAGATTTCAACTGGAAAGTTAATGAGAAACAATGATTGAATACCTATGCCGATTCTGAGCCAAAAAACCCAGTTATTTCTCTACTTTTGTTGAGGTTCAAAAAAGCATTGTTTTATATAATTAGGTTTTTTGTTCTCTCTGCATGGTGACTGTTGATCTTTTGCTGTCAGGTATCACCACTGCGAATTTTATCCAAATCGGAGCAATACTTTCTGAAATATGCACACTTTGGACATGGGAGCGTTCTTCCTCCAGCCCCTTTACCCCTCGCACCGTGACACAAATCATTGATGATTATGCTGAACACATCCAATGAAACTGGAGACCATAAACGAAATCAAGAAAACATCACTCAGCATTTTCAATCAAGCTGTATCTCCAACTGAATTAGATCAGGTCTGTCACCTCCCACTCCACATATATCTAGGTGTCAAGATATTTTTATTATCATGGAGGCAAAAGCAAACGAGATAGATTCAACAGATTTAGGGCACCAACAACTCTGGCTGGACCTAAAAGAGAGGACCGCTGCCCAATCTGAAAATGTTGCAAACCTTGCTGAACGCATTACCAAGGAGACTGCAGTTGTACAGGGTTATAATGAAGTTAGGGCTCTGAGACGGAGACGGGGACGGAGAAGAAACGATGAGGACCCATGTGCTGCTCTGCAGTGTATTGTCAATACCCCAGCTGCATCGAATTTGTTGGAGTCGGATGGTACATGTAATATCCACTGGATATACCGCGTGAAGTGTAAAGAATGGTATCATAACATCTGTCTCGGGGTAACTTTAACATCCCAGGTCCCAAATGAGGACCACGACCAAATATGTCCTGTGTGCCAGTAACTGGCCACTGCTGCAGATATTTCGAGATACCTGCGGACCATTCTTGACATTTCACAGCAGGAGCTCCAGGAGGCACGAAATGAAGAAGCCGCCATCAAGGCACGTTTGAACGAAGAATATAAGATGGTTCAGTCCAGGATGGGCAAGGTCCATAGGACATTAGAGTCAAATTTGAAGTCAATGGGAGTGGACAAACAAGTGTACCACAGCCAAGCATTTGTTGGCAACAACATTGAAAAGACGTTGCAAATCAATAGCAAGGTCGACAATCCCATACTCCTGGGCGCATTTGATGATCACCAAGATATACCAGCAAAGTTCTATGAAATTATGGCTCTCATGAGTCGCCTTCATCCACTCATTTTTGAGGCGAGGTTCTTGTCTGATGAATAGTTTACAGAAATATGTCATGAATTGGGATTATTTACCCCGGGGCATTTCCAAACAGAAACATCACACCCAAGCTCCATACTCTAATCCACCACATCGCTCAATTTGCTCAACGTTGGCGGACAGTTGGTTTATTTTCTGAGTCTGGCCTGGAATCAATCCACCGTGTAGTTAATGCAAAACACAGGATGCACTACACCATCCATTGTAGAACACGCCAACTGCCCCTTGTCTTTAGGAAGCAACACTTGCAGTCGACAACATCTAGGAAGAAAATCAACCCTACCAAGCCTCGCAATGGGGCTATCCAGAATATACTTCAGCCTCTCGATAATAGGGGTCTCTGCTGTACTATAAGTTTTACTATCCACTTTCTGTTCATTGAGTTTCATTGTTTATCAGTTCTTTGGGAAGTTTGACCTTGACCTCTGACCTTGACCTTGACCTATGATCATCAGGGTTATTACATAATCGAAATTGGCATCCTAAATAACCTAAATATGGGTGTTATCAAACCTCTACTGCTACCACAGACAGAGACATTCCAAATTATCAAGTTTGACCTTGACCTGATCATCAAGGTCATTACATAATCAAAATGGGCATGCTCAATAACCTAAGTATGGGTGATATCATGTCTCTACCTCAACCACGGGCAGAGATATTGCAAATTATCAAGTTTGAAAATATCAAAATCTCATGATATCTCAATCACCCGGACACATGAGGCTGAGAATTTTACCACATCCTGTCCTTGGATAAGCAGGCATGAATTAAGACTTGTTTCATGTTGATCAGTTGACAATGTGGCAAGTTATCTCAAAATATCAAATTTCGTGATATTGAACGTCGATATCACCATGACCCAAACGTCTCAGGTCAAAAATAATCAGCTCATTTGATTTCTAGGGTATAAAAACCTAAGGGTAGAACTTGTTTCTATTGCTCCAGGTGTTAACTGGTTATAGGAGCCGATTTGTGCCATCAGATAAGAGTGTGGTTGACAAAATATCAAGTCTGATATGATGATTACGTCAATGATGGAGGCATCTGAGGTTGAAAATGATTAGATCACTTTTTCTGCCTGTAAGTGACGCTCCTCTGTTGATAACTCTATTTTTAAGTTTCTGAACAGTCCACCTTTCATACTCTGCCATGCTGCAAACAGTGACACTAGGACTTATAGTGCAGAAGAGCCACCTGGTGGTATAGTTTTCCCTGGATAGCCCCATTGCATTTCATTACCTGGATGCACTGGTACATAATGCAGTTGCGGCAGATCCTAACAATACCACAACACTTTGTTGGGTCTGCAAGCTCCCAAGGCCCTTAACTGTACTTCGAATGAAGTGGCGTACCTTCTTTTGTATAATATGAGTGCCTGAAATCAAACAGATCTGCTCTTTAAAATGGAGTCAAATCACTTCAGACATTTAGGTGGAACGATTCGTGAGCTACTCTGTTGAATTTTCTGCTCACCCCGACATGAAACATGTGAACATGATGAAATGGACACCAGAAAATTTGGTGTCAAGTTGTCTGATGATTGTTTTTCTCTTCTGGCCGACTCTGATTTGTCAGTGGAACATGTGGAAAGCCTGATGTCACAGACGTTTGCTGACAGGAGAAAGTTACTCGTGGTCGACTTTGCTCACGTAAAAGAAATAAAGGAAATATATCGCTGTTGTTTTGATATCGATGAGTTAAGATGACAGTTCCTACAGGAAAAATATGTGCTGAATGATATTGAAAATCAGGTTGAAATTCGTTGACATATTCTTTCTGCCACTCTCCATTGAAGTCATTATTTGAGAATTTCATGTGGTGATTAATTAACACTACCGAAGAAAAGCTAATTCTTTGATTCCTTCAAACTGTAATTCCTTGAATGTAATTTCCTTCAAACTGTAATTCCTTGAATGTAATTTCCTTCAAACTGTAATTCCTTGAATGTAATTTTCACTCTAACACTAACAGTTGCTGAATGGATTCCATCGTCTGTATGGGGAGCGCCTGGAGAAATTGCTGCTGGCAGGGACTACGAAATATGCAGAATCCCTCCTGAGAATCAACCCAGTGTCTGACATGAAGGCGAAGCTGTCGTCTTTGTTGGCTGGTCAGACCACCAGCAACAAGTATAGGACAGGTACGTCATTGTTTGTTTAACTCGGGTGCTGGACTTGATTAGGGCCTACATGATTGCACTTAGTGCTTCCATGAATCCTGACCGAGGGTGTAGGGTGGCTGGTACGTAGAGTAGTAACGGTTATTTTAAAAAACACCATTGGCTTTAATGGTGCCATTCATTTAAATTCATGTTAGGCCTATATGACTGCATGCATGGAAGACCACATGTGGTGGTTATATGCAATGTCCTGTGGGCAGTATGCATCAAATTCTGTTTACGTTAGTTGTAGTCATGAACATAGAACAGTGATGGTTCTGTCATCAGTAATACTAAACAGTTTCCCTTGGGATGACATGGAGTGTGAATTAGCAAACCTGTCATTGCATTCTTCATTATTCTCTGAATTCTTTTAGGTTTGATGTGACAATGAGCTGTGCTGCTGATTCCGAAGTTGATGGGGGAAAAGCTGATTCTCCTTGTGAAGGAAAAAGAAGTACGTGATAGTAATGATAAAATTGATGTACATGACAACAATATAACTTTCTCTTGCAGGTGACACCAGATGAGTGGGAGTCTGGAAGTGGGAGTATAAAGCTGTGAATTTATTTTATTTTTAGCTAGAATAAAATGAAAACAAGTTGCAATATTGTTCTTTGTTTCTTGTTTGTTTTTTGGCCTATAAAAGTGAGATGGTGCTCACGTTTATAAAGGGAACCGCTAATTACTGACCACTGCCATTCATTTAGTGAGTGAGTGGCACTCATGATTATCAAAAGAAACCGCTAATTACGTGTACCGAACACGGCCTTTCACATTGGTGAGTGAGTGTTGCTCACGTTTATCAAAAGAAACCGCCAATTACTGACCACGGACTTTCATTTAGTGAGTGAGTGGTAACCTACATTTATTCAAAGCGAACCGAAAATTACTGAACACGGCCTTTCATTTAGTGAGTGACATTTAGTCAGCATGGACACCACTAAATCCGCAGCCAGCTGTCAATCACATCGTTGTTCTGAAAAGAATTTACTCGAATTTAAAACGGGACGCTAGTTTCAAACGCAGAATAACGTGGTTCGAGAAAGTGGCTGATTCGTTGCGGGAGGATTCACCGAGGTGTGACAAACTTGCAGTTGTGGAATATACCGGTACTTGGCCTGGTCAAATTTCGGTTCATGGAAATGCAAAAAAGAGTAGGAACGAGTTCGTCAGGACCTCTCAGAAAACGAAGGAAAAAATCAAGGATCAACTTGAATGAAATGTGCCGCCGAGGGAAACTACCAAAAACTTGTGCTAGACGATTCGTCAACTGCGCCATGAGATATAAAACAAGTACAGGACTTGAAATACGGTATAACAGTGACGAAAAACGTGAAAACAAACGGAACAATGCTGACGATCTTCAGAGAATTCAAAGGATGTTGCTGGACCAGGAGAGAATCATGCAGAACGTCCTGGAGGACAAGGACAAAATGAACATAGCAAAAGCGCCAAGTGTTACTCTTTATACTGATGAACAAATACAGGAATTGAGAGTGCTGTGTAACGGTGGTGTTGGTGGGAAGAATCGAAGCACCTTGGGAGTTGATAGGACATTCAGCTTAGGAGCATGTTACGTGACTACTGTCATGCACAAAAATACGAAGTTAATGGGGAGAAATACGCAACAACCGCCAATATTCCTGGGACCTCTATATCTGCACTGGGATGGGGAGTACGAGACATACCATAGTTTCTTTTCCCACCTTCAAGCAAAACCTGTGACGGATGTTGATATTGACACTGCCACATTTTCCCTGGGCTTCTCTGATCCAATGATTGGCTCAGACGAAGAAAAAGCTATAAGGAAAGCTTTGAAAGTGCTTTTTCTCGAAAGCTACGTACCCCCTTTGCTTCCGCCATCTGGAGGAAAATATGCGACGGCATTTGTCAAACATTCACGCGTCGGAAAAACTTAAACGGGAAATAGTCGGCGACATATTTGGTCTGTCTCATAACAGAACGTTAGGGACGGACGGGACCTAAGAAGTACCTAATTCAACGTCCCAGCCTCGTTACCTTTGATGCTATTGGTTATACGAGCATTTATCACCAGGGCCGCGCTGCTGTGATGAATACATATGTAAGGTCCTCCTCTGATTGGTGGTCACCAAGTCACATTACGAACGCCCATCAATACAGTAACTGTTTTGACAGAGTGCGTTGGTTGACCGTCTATGACAGAGTGCGTTGGTTGACCGTCTATGAAGGGAAAACGATGTTACCGAATAGGCCTAGTTATAGACGAGTGGTCAGTTATTGATAACAGCCTGGTTGGCTCGTATTAACCAAATTGAGTGACTTTGTATTAACTGAGCAGTTAATACTAAAAGAAATATCAGTTATTAGGCAAAAGAAACCGGTCCATCGTCCGGGACTGTGGCTGAGTAATATGAGGCGCCATGTGGGAATTTAATTGTTTCCAAAATTATTTGGAAATAATGTCATTGTTTCAAACCATAAATGTACGTATTTTGACTTATTTCATCCAATAAAGTTATAAATAAAACCATGAAATTATTATTCAAACCAGAATTTATATTAAACATGCTTTCATTCCCATGAAACTTTCAAAAATTCATGGTTTTGAAAACATAACTTACTTTCAAACCAAGAAGTTCATGCAATTTCATGGTTTGCAAACCATGAGAATGATATACAAAACCATAAAATCGGCAAAATTATTTGTTATCAAACCGCAATAATGTGAACGCATCATGGATTGTAAACATTGCAAATTGCAAAAATCATGCTTTGCAAACCATGATAATCCGCAAAAGCATGGTTTTGGAAACCATGATCAGTGCAAAACACTGGTTTGCAAACCATGGAAATCGCCACATCCATGGTATGCGTATAATTGTATGCGCAGTGGAACATAGACTGGTCTCTGCCCTCGTTTCGTTCCGTTCCGCTACACTCGACCAGTAGACAGCGGGCAGAGGATCAGTCCATTGTTCCACTGCGCATACAATTATACGCATACCATGGATTTGACTATATCCATGGTTTGTAAACCATGAGTTTTGCTGTAATCATGGGATCGAAAACCATGCTTTTGTGGATTATCATGGTTTGCAAACCATGATTTTTGCAATGTTCATTGTTTACAATCAATGAAGATTTGATATTCATGGTTTGAAAACCAAGATATTTGCCGAATTTTCGTGATTTGCAAACCATGAATTTGCATGAACTTCATGGTTTGAAATGATTTTGTTATGGTTTGAAAGCAAGGATGTTTTCAAAACCATGAATTTGTCTAAGCTTCATGGAATGAAACCATATGTTTAGTCTAATTCATGGTTTGAAAAATAATTGCATGGTTTTTGTTTATCCTTTTATTGGATGAAATAAGTCAAAATACGTACATTTATGGTTTGAAACAATGATATTATTTCAAATAATTTTGGTAAACAATTAAATTCCCACGTGGCGCCTCATAGAGTAACAGTAAAAAGTTATGAGTATGATGAGTCTACATGTAGTTTTAGCGCGTTGTCGAGGTGAACTGACTGTCGAAGAATGGCTGATAGGGTGATTGTTGGCCACAAAACGTCAGTCATAAAATAAAGTTCCCTACAAACTGACTGCTTGCCGATTTCAAACATTGCACTCATCTCAACGATGTCCGGATATTTCTTGATCCAACAGAAACAAGTAGCAAACGGTTCTCCACGACAGCAATGATCTCGGTACCGTCGTGCACCGTTTTACAGAAGAGGTGTAATGTCCTCCAAGAGATGCTAGAAAGAGGCCACTGTCTCACCTGTTAGACACCAAAAATCCATCTGGTGGTTTCGAATCCTCGAAAAGGCGTCGTTACCGCCGTATGGACCATTTGGTTTATTGGTGAGAACTTCATCAAGTC
The DNA here is from genome assembly GCA_002633025.1 of Notospermus geniculatus. NCBI lineage: Eukaryota > Metazoa > Nemertea > Pilidiophora > Heteronemertea > Lineidae > Notospermus > Notospermus geniculatus. The sequence goes on from NMRB01000470.1 coordinate 120,120, forward strand.
TTCGGGGCAACGGAGGTGGAAGCACTTCTAAATTCTGAAATGCTGGTGTAAGCAGCATTGGTGGCGGTGGTATGGGGCAGCGAGCAAACACATCCTTCTCCATGGTGAAAGTAGCGTGAGGCCAAGATCATTTCCTTACTAGTCGACTGTTCGCCAACACAAACCATGGCAATCAAATAATCAATTCAATTTCGGACAAAGGAATGATCTTTATTGACCATTTCCATCTAACTTATCGTACTTCTGCCATTGAATTCAATCATCCAGTGCAAAGATCATTAGGCCGGCCTCCATTTCAGAAATTGGAACGCAAATGTAGGTAAGCGGACATGTGACATGTGAAGGCCTATTATATTTACTCTACTACGCGCCTATTGACGTTGATTTAGGTTCCCGTCCGTCCCAAACGTTCTGTTATGGGACAGACCTAATCGGACATGAGCAGTGACAAGTACGAATTCGACAACAAAGTCATCGAACTGCAGTCCAAGTACGATACGTCTTGCGCAAATTTCATCGGATACTTAAGTGAAATTATTCCTAAATTACGAGAAAGTGTACACTGTCCCTCCCTCACCCACAGTTTCGTTCCGTTTTCTTGGTCTGACAACGCAGGTGAATCGATGAACAATATCATTAAGTTGAGCGTGAACTGGAGGCCTCATACGTCTGCCCGTGCTCGTTGAGAAGCTACACGGAATCATCAAGCTGCAGTCATCAGACAGACGCAAGGAGGGCTCTTCATGGGTGTGGGAATTTTCAATCGGCACCATGGATTACCAAAAGGCTACGTGTCACGGAGGCAAAATGGAGACAGAAAACGGACGCCCATGTTATAGTTCCATGTAGTTTCAATGAGTCTTTAGTTAATATTTTAGTTCCCTGTGTTATGTTTCAATGAGTTTTAGTTATTTTATTATGGTATTGTGTTGTAGTTTGGTGGGGAGTCGTGGGATGGCGCTTTGGTCAGCCGTGTGCCGCCCCTCCTAATAATTTAATTTTGTGAAGTCATTCCGCCTTGCTTCTGAGCTGGCAACACTCTTGTATTTTAACTCCGTCCAAATTATATTATGTTCTTTTGATTTTGTAGGTAAGTTCAATTGGATTCCAAGCCTTGCTTCTGAGCTGGCAACACTCTTGTATTTTAACTTCGTCCAAATTATATTAGGTTCTTTTGATTTTGTAGCGTCCGACTCCGTTCTTTGTATCCAGCCAACGCCCAGTTCGTCAGCTAATGGTGCTACTGCGCTGTAACACTCAGAAAAACGCCCTGTACGAGAAATTCCCCAAATACCGTTCTGAAGAGAAGGCTGTCACAATTACATCCACGGATGGAAAACTGACCATTCCAAAAACTCCAACCAGAGCAAGGAAGCCTGGCCAATGGAAACGCTACAGTTCGGAGAACTTCAAAACAAAAGAAATAGACTCAGGGACTGAGTTTTTATGCAGAACTGTTTGTGTGTCATTCAAACCTTCCGTGTGATATAGCTTAACCTGTTTGTGGATCCAGAAACATCTGAGGAGTAGTTGTGCTGTGGTGTCAGTTGAGGTGAACTTTCCACTGGATGTCTTTCGCCAGCAGTGTTTCGGTGAGAAGGGGCAGCCTTCCTGTGTCTGGGGATTGATGTGCCAGTGCCGCGCTGCTGGAATTACTTTGTTGATGGTAATCTCCCCACCCTCCGGTAAAGACCATCTTTGGAGAAGGGAGGTGCTGGGCCCTGCAGGAACCCCACCCACCAACCCCACCTGCCCTAGCCCGCCAGCGGATGTTTTTTCCTAACCGGTATAGATTCCTAACCAGTATATCCATTACGAAATGAAATTAACGAAGTGAATGGTGGGTTAATGGTTGGGTAAGTGGGAGGGTGAGGGTTAGGGTGAAGGTTAGTCTTGGGAGTAGTATTATGATTAGGATTAAGATTAAAATTAGGATTAGCATTAGCTTTTGCTATATAGGTTAGGAAAAAAAGTTGGTCGTAATGGATATATCGGTTAGGGAAAAAAATTGGCAGGCCGCCCGACCCGCTGGCGAACTTTTTTTCCCGAACCTTTTGTGAATTTTCTTCGGATTTGGGAGTATTTTCAGTAAAAAGGAAAACACGAGAGATGAGAATGGCTGAAAAAGTCTAGTCCAATTCGAGAGGACAGATCGTGTCGGTCTGTGACCTTAAGACACATGACGAAATGTAGTCTGTTACACCTTCCTCGAAAAATGGGTCACTTTCACAATCACAGAGAATGCAGAAGTTGGAAATTTCGAGCAGTTGAATATCAGTAAAATATTCCTCCCAAATTCCGTCGTTTTTATACAAAAATGATCTTCCACTCCTCTCACACAAAACAGCTACATGTATGTAATATGTTTGGTACATTCCATCACTATAATAAAGTGCCGCAGAATGCATGAGGTCACGGTGACTCTTTATCCCTCCCCACCTTGATAAGACTGGTCTCCTCTCCAACCTATATATAGTCAGTGGTAACACTGGGGCTGGACTGATATTATGACTAAAACTCAGCTGACAAAAATGGTCGCCATATTTTTCATCACTTGAGAAGTTCAGCGCGCAGTTTTATTGCGTGCTAACCCTTCATCAGGTAAGGCAACATGCTTCAAGTCTTTCTTTTACATGTATGTGTAGCAACAGCCATGTAGATAGATTTGAACAATCTTGTCGAACATGCATTGACACAGGATAATGATACCTCGCCACCATGAATTAGTGCTATGGCATACGGTGTACACCCTTAGTCAAAAGTAAATAGACAGCGACTAAATTCAATATTTCTTTTAATATTAATGGAACACATTTTTTTTCTTTTTATACTCACTCATATCAACTGCCTCGGCACCTCTTTCCACCGAAATGACCGAGGTATACAGTTTAGTGACTTTTTGGTGAAAGATTGAAATTTGATCAAAAAATGAGGTTTTTTATTATCACCTTCGCAAAATCGAGAACCTAGAAAAACGGTGCCTCGCTGCTATATTAGGAAATATTGAATTTAGTCGCTGTCTATTTACTTTTGACTAAGGGTGTACATTGATCGCGTCTGTAAACCTATAAACGAGGTTGCCTGAAGTTCAAAGGTTACGTCCGCCACCACGAGATAGAAAGCCTAATACATACAGAGGCGTTTTAATTTGAAGGAAATAATTTAATACTGGTCTAATTTATTGGAGAAAATATCTTTACTGCATCAAATTGCTTGTGTCTATGATGTATCAAGCGGACGTTCCTGTTTTGGTCATAAATGGCGAAAGGCAATCTCATGACTCGACTATCGACGTCACTCATCCCATGCATTTCTAACCGTAGCCGACTGATGACGTCATACTGTTTATTCAAACTCGAAGAACAGACCTCATCCATTTCAAAGCCAGAATATCCCAAGTCATAAGCATAATTTATTTTCCTAGTGTGTCGAAAAAGTAAAATGAACACCCCTAACGCCCCGTTTATGAGGAAGAAATGTGTTAAAGTTTTTGGCAAAATAACCTTGTGTCGCCATATTGTTGGGCGCGCGTCGAAGCTACGACTAACCATAACGACGTGTAAGAGATATTTTATTTTGTTGATGAAAATGAGAACGGGATATTTCGTCATGTGGAACAAACACAACAAGGGAACCTCTGGGCAATCCGATAGGATATCAAGCGGCAGTTCAATTTGAAGAGATGTATTGTGCGAGAAAGCATACACAGTTTTACCATTTTCATATCTTCGATGGAGGTCGTAAAGGGTCAAGGACATTGCAGTTCGCGCGGACACTAAACAAGAGAAAACAAATCTTGACATATGCATTGTGTCGACAGTAATGCGGGCTGTACCAGCCAAATGCAACTGAACTGCCTTGCATTTTTCTTCAGGTGGAACAGGGAGTTTTACAATCAATTTCCCGCTTGAAAACTGGTACACCCATATTTCAGTGAAGACAAAAGCATAATTTATTTTCCTAGTGTGTCGAAAAAGTAAAATGAACACCCCTAACGCCCCGTTTATGAGGAAGAAATGTGTTAAAGTTTTTGGCAAAATAACCTCGTGTCGCCATATTGTTGGGCGCGCGTCGAAGCTACGACTAACCATAACGACGTGTAAGAGATATTTTATTTTGTTGATGAAAATGAGAACGGGATATTTCGTCATGTGGAACAAACACAACAAGGGAACCTCTGGGCAATCCGATAGGATATCAAGCGGCAGTTCGATTTGAAGAGATGTATTGTGCGAGAAAGCATACACAGTTTTACCATTTTCATATTTTCGATGGAGGTCGTAAAGGGTCAAGGACATTGCAGTTCGCGCGGACACTAAACAAGAGAAAACAAATCTTGACATATGCATTGTGTCGACAGTAATGCGGGCTGTACCAGCCAAATGCAACCGAACTGCCTTGCATTTTTCTTCAGGTGGAACAGGGAGTTTTACAATCAATTTCCCGCTTGAAAACTGGTACACCCATATTTCAGTGAAGACAGATTTTCTGCGGATCTTCCTGACAAAAACACTTAAGCTGTAGTTGAGAAGCTGTATAAGATAGACCTGGATGCCTTTAGGTGGACGATAATAGTAGGTAAAATTATATAATACCCGATAATGTTTATTTCGACGCGGAGTGTACACAAGAACTCTTGACCAATGAACTGGGTATTCTACGTATTCCACCATTATAACTGGCTGGATCTGGTGAAATGAAACAAAAAGGGACCTTTCCGTTGATCTGATTGGTGGAATGAACGACATTCGGTGACGTAAGCTGTATTGGTAAACTTTGTCCACCTATGAGCATGATGGAAATATGTTACAACGCGAGAGCGTAAAAGTATTTGAAAACTGTGCAGTCTTGTAGCCTACAAATCACACGTCAACCTGTACGGCAGTCATCCCAGGCCCGTGGATGCATGTTTATTATGGTTTCCGATCTCAAGATCCCAGACAGAGGGTAATACCAGCCGTACATGGTACATTTTTCAAACGTTTTGTTTGCGAAATGCAAACTGAAATGTGAACACCAAGAATATGAATTTTTTTATCCAGTAGACGTAGGGAAACTGATGGACGTTTTGACCAAGGACGGCGGGTAACAGCTTTGAGATTTACCATCTACTGTCAGATCACAAGATCGTAAACTTCAGCAGAAACCAAAGCCTTTTCCATGCCAGCAGCAATCCGAGGAGAGCGTTTAAAATGCAAAAATGCGCCATCTATGGGGTTGAAGACGTAATGAGACGGAAACATATCGTTGATACTAGGGTAAAATGTTGCAATTTTCTGTTCAAACGTAGTTTTTCCAGAGCCTTTTTTTACGAGACCGTCCTTAGGATCAAAGATACGTCTAAAACCGATCGCTATTGCCCTCGGTACACAAATCGTAAACAACATATTAGAAGATTTACTATAGATTAACATTTGACGACCACCAAGACAAAGCCGCAGGTATTCTACTTGCCAACAAATACGGTATTTCATTACCCGGTATTGATCTATCAGAAGGTACCCAATGATGTACCTTTCATCAAAACTGTAAACATCTCTGTTGATAACTTGCGGCTCGCGAGTCAATGGGAGGAAGATTCCATTTGTAAGTACAAAATGAACTCGACCAGATTTATTTGACAATTTTATGTCATAAATTGTGGCACCGACGAAATTTCTAAGGCAATACACGACGACTTTCCCCTCGTATCCCAAACGTGTTTCAAAAACGACTCCCCTAGAATTGCATTTATTTGTGCTGGGTATGACGATGTCCCCTTCAAATTTCCCCCTTTTGACATCATATAGCAGGCAGGTTTGCTTCCGACGAACAAGAATATAAAACACCAGGTAACCCATGTAAATACTAGTAGAGTGCCCACACTGTGCTTCACCTTTTCTGAGGAACGAAGTGTTGTACTCGACTCCAAAGTAGTTCCACTTATAAACAAACACCTCAACGTTTACATTAGGCGTTTCCCTCGGCAGATGAAAGTGTACTATTTTTCCCGACACGCGATCCGGGAACCAAGAATCATCAATGGGCAACCTCAGTCGTGGACGGAATGGAATTACCTTTCCAAGTTCATATCTTATCCTTTCTGGGTCCTTGAAGATTATTTCAGGAAAACCAGTCAACACCAAAATTGTGACTTTATGATCAGAATGCTGATTTGTAGAACACAGTTGGAGTCGGATCCTCAGCTAGTTAGGCCTAATAATAATTCGTCTGCGAATTGGTGCTTTAGGCCTATGACTCGTCTGATGAGGCAGAATCTTGTTGTGTTCATGAACCCATGAGCAAGCCCTAACGTATCGATCAATATGTTTACTGTACATTTACAACACGTTATTATTTCGATCCGGAATTATCACCGTCCGGAATGGGGTCGAAATTAGCTTTTTGTATAAAAGTGTTGACCCGAGTTAGTATGTTTTTACAACAGTTACGACCTGCTCAGTGAAGTTTGTTTTTCTGAACGAGGCCGCATAACCCGGGCGTTAATTACTTACGATCAATGCGACCTACTCAATCATACACAGTAAAAAATATAGTGTTAAGGTAACACTGAAAATGGGTGTTAACTTTAACACCGATTATGAGTGTCCAATAGCTCCCAACACCAACTTTTGGTGTTATGTTTCTAACACCGTACGGTGGTGTTAAGTTAACACCCAGATGCAATAAAAATATTTTTAAATACATGCTGAAAACCTGCCTTTCTCATAGATGTCGATAAAAATTGTCGGGAAAAGGTTCTATTTGGAGAAAGAAAACGAGAGAAAAAAATGTGCTTCCGACGGGTTTCGAACCCGGGGCCTTCTGCATCGCAGGCACTCTCCTGATCCACTACACCACGATTCCACTTGACAAGCAGAGGAGAGTTTTTGCTATAAGAATATTAAACTTAGGATTTTATACTTATAACCTGCTTGAAAACAGCCAGAAGGATCGAAGAGGCAAGCAAAGTTGCAATGATCTCATAACTTAGTCTCGAAGAATTTCTTTTTGGAATGGAGAAATCAGCAAATAGATATCAGTGGTAGCTAACACTACTTTATAGTGTTAGACTTTTACTTTAACACCATTAATGGGTGTTCAAAAAGGTTAACACCGATGGCTAACANATAGTTATCAGTGGTAGCTAACACTACTTTATAGTGTTAGACTTTTACTTTAACACCATTAATGGGTGTTCAAAAAGGTTAACACCGATGGTTAACACCAATTTTAAGTGTCAAGCATCCCCTAACACTATTTATGGGTGTTAAACATTGTTAACACCGACCTTCAACACTTAGTAATAGTGTTAAAATGTCTTAACACTCTTTTTAACACTGATTTCTAGTGTTATTAGACAGTTAACACTACTTTTGGGTGTATGGTTAACACTACTTTTTTAACTGTGTAAGTGTGTTCCGTCCGATACTAACCTGAAGAGCATCTTCAAACATTTTACCGAAAACTCGTGAATCGTTCAAATCTCTATCGGTTATCAATATAAGCGGTTGATTTAGTGTCATCTTCATGACCACTGTCATGAGACTGCTAGGCGGCGGAACGGTTCCTCTTTGTAACAGTTTAGGAATTGTGTAACTTCGTTCGAAGGGGTCGCGAATGCACTCGTCATCCCATTCCACTTGACTAAGACCACATCGTTGCAATGGCCTGCACTTGTCGGTAAGATCGTCAAAGACCTCATCCTCCTCGCATGCCCTCCATACCCTGTGATGAGAGGCTGGCATACGCATCACAGTTTGTATCCCTAAGGGTTCTAGGGTGGGTTGAATATTGTTCCCCTGAGGAAGTTTCCAAGGGCACAGAAGATCCTTGTCCGCGACTCCGTTACACCGCGCGCAGTATACATTCTTATAACGTTGCATTCGAAACATCCCTGGCAAATGACCCCTCGAAATGATGGCATACACATCGCCTTTGTGCACACGACATCGTTGTTCGACTTCCCTGTGACTTACCAAGGAAACAACCCAAGATTTTGGACATGTATCTATAAGGGGGTCAGAGGTATCTCCTCGAGAGGCGAGGCTTCGCCCACAACTCCTCATAAATGGGCTATGCTCGTACCTATCTGGGACGGCAGGTGAAAGTGCACAAGTTCCAGTTAAATGCTCATTAAACATAGCTTCCAAAATCATACTGATATTTGGAGTTCCTTTTTCAATGCCCCGACAGTCCCTTACTGACCAGAAATCGACATTTGACAAGGAGATGTTATGATTATAAAAGAGATACTCAAAGTCGAATTTCCGATTTGAAGAAGACAACTTTTCCATTGATTCTGTCATCTTCTTCATGTAGGTTAAATCATGATCCTTAAAATGTATCGAATATTTGTAGTAGAAATTTATGTTGATGGTAGCGTTGCTGCCGAATAGGTATTCCTTTCCACCAATCAGCGGTCGTATCACTGTGTTGTCAGTCCCAAGTTCTGCTGTAATATTGACAGTTCCTGTTGTAAGTGTGTTCCGTCCGATACTAACCTGAAGAGCATCTTTAAACATTTTACCGAAAACTCGTGAATCGTTCAAATCTCTATCGGTTATCAATATAAGCGGTTGATTTAGTGTCATCTTCATGACCACTGTCATGAGACTGCTAGGCGACGGAACGGTGCCTCTTTGTAACAGTTTAGGAATTGTGTAACTTCGTTCGAAGGGGTCGCGAATGCACTCGTCATCCCATTCCACTTGACTAAGACCACATCGTCGCAATGGCCTACACTTGTCGGTAAGATCGTCAAAGACCTCATCCTCCTCGCATGCCCTCCATACCCTGTGATGAGAGGCTGGCATACGCATCACAGTTTGTATCCCTAAGGGTTCTAGGGTGGGTTGAATATTGTTCCCCTGAGGAAGTTTCCAAGGGCACAGAAGATCCTTGTCCGCGACTCCGTTACACCGCGCGCAGTATACATTCTTATAACGTTGCATTCGAAACATCCCTGGCAAATGACCCCTGGAAATGATGGCATACACATCGCCTTTGTGCACACGACATCGTTGTTCGACTTCCCTGTGAGTTTTCAAGGAATCACCCCAAGATTTTGGACATGTATCTATAAGGGGGTCAGAGGTATCTGCTTGAGAGGCGAGGCTTCGTCCACAACTCCTCATAAATGGGCTATGCTCGTACCTATCTGGGACGGAAGGTGAAAGTGCACAAGTTCCAGTTAAATGCTCATTAAACATAGCTTCCAAAATCATACTGATATTTGGAGTTCCTTTTGCCATGCCTCGACAGTCCCTTACTGACCAGAAATCGACGTTTGACAAGGAGATGTTGTGGCACTGAGAGCAGTAGACGTTTTTGAAGTGGACATCGCGACTGACAACCGGGGTGGTGAAGTAGGCAGAATCAGTTGCGGACGCGCCTGTACATCCCTCTACGATGTGACCTGTGGAACTCTTCGGACAGGTATCGACAGCAATATCAGACACTCGCTTCGAACAGTTTTTAAATTGTGAAAACCTGTCGATGTATGCTGTCTTTTCTCCGAGACGTTTCTTACAATCTTCGTAACCAATACAACAGTCGTGATTCCTTTCACATAAACCGTCACAGTAGCACGTCCCCCCGTCATGGACGCCACATTTCTTCCCGTCACAGAAAGACTCCGTGCAGGAGAAAACCGGGCCACGAGTAACGACGTCATTCCTGTAGTTCGGCTTTTCTATACAGTCCTTCGGTAACGTCGGCGGTGGAGCTTCCCTGTTTGGTTTAGGCCTACACGCGTATACATTATCACCAATGATGACATAGGGCTTTGGCAGATAATCACCCGTCTTCTTCAACTTGGGTATCTTCGAACAGTTATCGATGAGGAAAGATGAAAAATTGTACCATTGGATGTCACAATCCTTAAATAACGGCGCCAACCTATCACAGGTTACGATGTCAATCGAACCTGATCTGGCCCTCAGAACAGCATCGTTCACGTTACGTCCCTTTAGGATCAGAAATTGCTTCTGTCTCTGGGTGAGGGGTATAACAGTCAGCTGACCTGCCGGACAGGTCAAGGGCAACTTGACACCGTGACTGTAAATTATATACCCTAATTCGAATCTTTTCTTGGATTCTCCCAGATTTTGCATCATCTTGCCGATGTAATCCAAGTCAGAAACCTTCTCTCTGTTATCATACTTCTGGTACAAGGTAATGTTAATAACTGTATTCCTATCCAGTTTTAGTTCCTCCCCACCGAAAACTTTTGATCTTCTGACGTACTTTTCGTCGAAGGCGGCAGTAAGGTTGTAAAAGTTATCACGGTGCCAATTCAGACCAAACTGCAAAGCCTCCTCGAACGATCGTCCAAGGAATTGCTGGCTTTGTAATTCGGCATCGGTGAGAAATATTACTGCAGGAGCTGTCAGGCGAAGCTGCATGAAGACAGTCATCACGAACTTGGCCCCATGAAAATATTTCTTTGGTATCAACGTCGGAAGCGTGTAGCCGTCTTCGAATGGATCACGGATGCATCGCCCTTCCCATTTCACGTGATTGATCCCACATCGCTCGAGAGGCTGACATTTCATTCTATCATATATTTCATTTTCTTTGCAATTGAAGTTTGGCTTTGGTCTGTCAATATAGTCTATGTTCCTCACATGAATCGGCCCGCCAAACACTCTGCTGGTACTAATCAGGCGAAACGGACACACAAGTTCATAATCCTTTACACCGTTACAGTGAGCGCAGTACATATTCTTGTACTGCCGTAGTTTCGCAGGAAAAGCAGTAACATTTCCAGCGAGCCGAGTATACACAGCTGATTGATAAACATGACATTTTTTCTCAGTCTCTTTCTGACTCGGTGTGGTGGCATTCCACGGGCACGAATCAATTTCTACGCCGTATTCAGACATTTTGCTGGGCGCGTTCTTTACTATTGGTCCACAACTCCTGACGAAAGTGGAGTGTTCGTATCCATGCGGGACTTCCGGTTTCCACCTACATGATCTCTTAAGCTGGGCCATAAACATGGTTAAGAATACGTGACTGATTTTCAGAGGTCCCTTGTCTGAACCAAAACAATCCGCCATCGACCAGAATTCCGATGCTGACATCGAAATGTTATGACACAGAGAACAGTAGATGTTCCGGAAGTGAACACCGCCACTGAACACCGGAACAACATCATAGAGAGAATCAGTGTTAGCAGTTGCGCATGCGCTTACGAGATCCTCTGCAGTGCCGTTCGGGCAGCTGCTGACAGTGATTTTGTCCTTGCTAACGGAGCAGTTCATATAATCGGCAAATTTCCCGATGAACTCTGCTTCTTTCGATAACTTTTTCGAGCAAGTTTCGTAGCCTATGCAGCAGTCTCCGTACTGCTCGCAAAAAGGATCACAATAACACTTCCCGTTGTCAGAAAAGCGGCATTTGTGATGGTCACAAAAAGGATGGTTGCAGAAGTAGATGGGAAGTGACTGGCCGACCACCTGTTGGTACTTCAACGCAGGGACGATTCGGGGTGATCTCTTCAACCGTCTTTCATCGTGGTCGTCAGATGCACACCCATCGGCTTTTCTGTCACATGTAGAGGCACATGTGTACAAATGGTGGTAGGCTGCCCCAAGAACGGATAATATACCTGGAAAGAATGGATTTCGTTGCGATTAACCTCGGCACAAAAAATTATGTGATCAACTTAATCGAATTGCATTGCCTTGAAAGTCGAGGACGTGTGATGAGAAGACCTTCCTAGTAAGAGTGGTTTTGTAGAAGTTTTGTAATGGGACCACTGTTAAAAACGTTGCTGTAATTTTACAGTAAAAGTACTGGTAATTGGGTTGACAGAACTTTTTCTGTTAATTCACATGAGGTTTGTTATTTAACTGCCCTCAGTAAAACTGTAAAACAACCGAGGAATAGGTAATTTTACTGATAATTCATGAGGAAATACATAAATGATGTTATTTCACAGAAAAGGTATGTTAAAAACAGCTAATTGGAGCTGGCGGTAAAAAACAGGTCATTTCCTTCTGTAAAATTACAGTCTTTTTTAACAGTGTATAGTTAGCATTCTGTAGATCAGGCATTTCAGACTGCCTCTACAACACAAACAGATCAAGAAATTCACCAAAAAAATGAAAATGCTTACTAACCGAAAAGAAGCTTTAGTGTCATTCTGACTTTATGGCGTTCTCGATGATAAAAGTATTCTCCGATCAAAAGTTGGTCACATATCGAAGACAGTGGAACAGTTCACAGCTCCGAGATGTAGGTGTCCCACCTGACTCCAAATCCGAGGTAGACCCTAACATGCCTAACACAACATGGATCTCGAATAGCCACGGTGGTTTTGATCATTTCAAAACAGGTCTCTCTATTAATGACATCGGTATATTTGCTCTTAAAGCAAATGGCTCGCGGGGTTTGTTTTGATTTTTGATGGTACCTTCGATAGAGAGTGAATCTAGCCTCCAGGCATAACCGTGCTCCAGTCATAGGCAAAACCTGTGCAAATACGCGAACGTGCACCTGGGGACGAGGTTCCATTAAAAATTTGTTAGAATGGATTAATGACATTTTCAAATTCAGTTGGTCAAAATGTACATTTTGTACTATTCACATTGATTTCGAAGGGGCAGATTTTACAGAATACGCCTCCGTAGTTTTGCTGTCTAATGCACTTCCCATTACACTAAAATCGTTCTTTCGCCTTTTTCTCAAAATGCCGCTTGATATCGAGGATCAACTGTCATGGCGCCACAACAAACCCCGCGAGCCATTTGCTTTAACAGTGGACAATGAAATCATATTAATTCATCACTAAGTGACGCATCAATTAATCTTCCATGACCGCCTGTGTCGTGTTGATGTCATTACTCACAAATGGAATTAATACCATTTAGTTTGTGGCCTTCAAAGTAATTTGTTTTTGCCGATTTGTCACGGCCTGTGTGGATTAATAGATGAAAATCCATGGAAAATCGCCAATAGTGATATATAAATCACTTCCACAGAAAAGGAATTCAGGTTCGATTGTTTATTTGCTCGTGAAGGTCATTTACAAATGGTATATATTGTAAACAACTAACTGGCACCGCAGTCAGTGAACGTGAGGATGAAAAACGTGAACAGGTCCCCCGGGCCTAATTAATTTTGATAACTTGATTCTGTAGCGATGCTGTTTCCCTCGCAGTTTCTGGCTCTATTTGCAGTTGACTTCACAAACTGATATCCCATTCATATTGCCACAAATTACTAGTACGTGTTTATCAATCCTGGTGATGGCCACACTGGGCTTCATAACCACCACCCCCGCGAATCAGTATCCTGAGCGCCGAGTCTTCGGCATGGCAAGTGCTAATTCCGAGTCCGTGTCTTCCTGAATCCCGCGCAAAAAGGCGTCCTCGCCCGAGGAAGGGCCAGAAAAAGATGTTCAAGCTCCCAAATGCCACAGTAAGTGTAAGATTTTTGCAGTGCATTCGGATCTAGAGTGAATAACCTGCCGTAATCAGTTACTTATTTTGAATTTATTTGCAGAATATTGTAAATATAAGCATCTGATCGCCACGGCCAGCCAGACGGCTGTCAGTAGGCCTACGGCACGCACCAGTCATTCAAAGTTTTTCGCTTCGTGACGCTGTCAAGAGCAACCGATTTCTTAATCAGTGGTAACATAATTTGCTACGCATATTGAGATCCGAATGCAAGTGTGATCAAGACAGTAATCTTACCATGCTGATGAAGCAGGGGAGGTCGCATTCTCATCGCTGTCGTCTCTTTTCGCGCGGGATTCAGGAATACCGGGACTCGGAATCTGCACTTGCCACGCCGAAGACTCGGCGGCCAGGATACTGATTCGCCGGGGTGACCACTGGTAAAGGAAACTTCAGTTTACCCTGTTGCGATTTGTTTGAAGAAAGGATGTAGTTTTCAAACAGTGAGAGAGAGGACAGTGATGATCCTCATGACAAACTCATTCCATGAATTGGAATTCTACAGGGTGTTTCAAAAAAGTTGTCATCTCTAAAATATTTCCTAGATCCCAAACCCATGAATATTTTTGGCTCAGATTTTGTAAGCTGCTAGCTGTAGAGATACTCATAATGTTTATGTAATGTTTGTATGATGGTGTCTTGTTATGACGGAACAGTGACCCCAAAAGTAAAAGGGTCCAAATGTAGGTGTCCTCCAATTAATAAAAGAACCATGATGATGTAAGTGCACTGAGGACATTTCAATGATTGGGCTGAAGGGAACTCCTAAACCCTTCTGAATGGCCATGTGGAAGGTAGATTCCAGTAATCGTGGCAAATTCTGAAGCCTAGGAGATCTTAATACACATCGTTGTGTAAAGGTGATATATTCTGCTGATTTTTTTGCATGCCCTCGTTATTTTGTACACAAACTTTGAGTTTTGTGATGCTCTATACATTCTCCATACATCGCCATCTTGCCCCCAAACAAAAGTGTCGATTTCTGGAAAAAACGCAAATGATACGTAAATTCTACTATACGAGACATTATTTGGCGTTACATATACGTACATTACACTTATTAGTGAAATTTCGTGCCAGTTGGTGCAATATTAACTGAAAAAATAGTGCCAATGGCACTGTGCCCGCTTGGCTTGAAGCAGATTGGGGCCCTAGTGGCAAAGTCAAGAATAAGATTTTGCCGAAAATTCATCTGAGTTGTTACAGCCTAGAGGTACATGTACATGTAGATACGTGCAAAGTTTCAAAGCAATAGGTCAAACTGTTACAAAAAGAGCCAATTTCGTAATTTCAGGCGAACTTTGACCTCTGTGAACTCGTAAAGTAGGTCAAATTGAAAACTCGAGTACTATATCTTATGTATCCCTATTAGATATACCCATGATAAAAATTTGACAAAGATCCGTCTCTTGGGAAAGGAGAAACAGTACTTTCAGTGATTTTGGTTTTGGCCCCCTAGTGGCAAAGTCAAGAATCAGACTTCACGAAAATTTTGTCTGTAGGTTGCTATAACCTAGAGGTACACGTGTACAAAGTTTCAACATGATAGTTCAAGCCATTATCAAAATATAGCCCTTTGAAATTTTTCACAAAACGCCCCCTGGAGGCGAAGATAGGAATCCAACTGTGGTTAAAATCGAACTCGATCTAGATCTTAGGCCCATATATACACCTACCAAAGATAAAAAAGATTCGTCAAAAAATAAAGGCGCTAGAGCGCTAACGAACCAAAAGTTTACGGACGTACCGCCGTACGTACGGACTGACGCACGACAGACCACCACTCAATGACCCCAACCACAGCATAAGCCCTGCTGGGCCTTGCGGCCAAGCGGGCTAAAAACCCTTGTGACAAGAAGTGATCTGGTACGAAAATAACGTCACTTCGTGAACAAAAATTACCCGCACAGATGTGCTTTATTTTGGTGATTTGGACACAGCGTGGAGGAGAGTGTTTGGAGACCGGAGAGGAGCGCCGCGAGAGTGAAGCGGCAACGACGAGAACCAGTCTAGGTCCCAATGCGCATGCTCATTAAGTCTCCATACTCCACCGTTACGTTACTCAACTGGAAGATTTACCAAATTGCGGGAATACGACATGGCCTTTGCGATAAAACGACAAATTTCATCCAAATTTCACACTATTTTTACACGGATAATACCAAGAATCGTAAGCGTTCTGTGTAATATGCGTATGCCTTCCAGGCATTCTCGACATATCACCATACCAGTCATGTCATTTTACGTGGTTGCTTTAGCTTAAGGACTGATTCATACTCGCTTGCGGACCGTCAAGCGCATGAAACTGATCGCAGGTTTCCACGACGTGAATGTGCACACGCAGTGAAATTGATCATATGTAATGTTTGTATGATGGTGTCTTGTTATGACGGAACAGTGACCCCAAAAGTAAAAGGGTCCGAAATGCAGGTGTCCTCCAATTAATAAAAGAACCATGATGATGTAATTGCACTGAAGACATTTCAATGATTGGGCTGAAGGGAACTCTGCAAACCCTTCTGAATGGCCATGTGGAAGGTAGATTCCAGTAATCCTGGCAAATTCTGAAGCCTAGGAGATCTTGATACACATCGTTGTGTAAAGGTGATATATTCTTCTGATTTTTTTGCTTGCCCTCGTTATTTTGTACACAAACTTTGAGTTTTGTGATGCTCTTTCTAGTGCGAATTCTGTATCAAAGCTTCTTTTTAGAGCTAGTGCACATTCTTTATTCAATACACAATCAGTTAGTTTGACGAGTTTTGAAAGCTGTGAGCAAAAATACGGACAAATACTAGTACCTTCCTCCTCATGCAATTTTGTGTCCTCAATCTTGTAATCATTGGTTAACATGGCAACAGCCCCTCTTGGTTGATAGAAGAAAACCTGCCCACCCCCCCACGTCTGGACTGTGACCTGCCCCCCTGATGGGCCTACCAAAGCAAAACAACCCTTTTAATAACTTTCTGGCTGGATGGCTGTCCATCCGTGTTGAGGTTGATGGTTCACCGTCCTGCTACTAGACTGTTAATAAGCACTACATCAATGCCTTCTTGCAGAGCTGAATTCCTGGAACTTTTTCTGTTGCTACGCCAAAGGTTTGTTACAGTCCTTTGATCTGAGGGAATTTGGATTTTTTGCTTCCCAGGGCACTCGCAATTTGACCTAGTATTCCATTCAGATAAGCTGGTAGCAAGTACTAGGCCTATGTGCTATCGTATGTCAGGAGGCACAAAGACACTGACATTCGAGAGGTTAAGAAACCACTCCGTTAACGATAACACTAACGCTAACGCTATTTCTGACGTACACCCTTAGTCAAAAGTAAATAGACAGCTACTAAATTCAATATTTCTTTTAATATTAATGAAACGCATTTTTAGCTCACCGGGGTGAGCTATTACAATGGTGGAGCGTCCGTCGTCCGTCGTCGGACGGCGTCGTCCGTCGTCGTCGTGTTCCGTTAGCAGGGCACGTTTCGTAACCGCTGGGGCTATTGATCTGAAACTTGGTACATATATACCCCTAGGTCACATGACCTATGACACCAAGTTTCGGTCCGATTCGACTCTTAGCTTGGCCACCAGGTGGCGGAAACCAAAAACACAAAAAGTGCAATAACTCCTGAACTAATGACTGGATCACCTCCAAATTTTTATCATAGGTGTATCTAATGAGGGTACATTACATATATAACGGGTTTTTGGTTTGACCTACTTTTCAAGGTCACAGAGGTCAAAGTTCAAAATTTTGCCTTTAAGTGGCACGTTTCGTAACCGCAGGTGCTATTGACCTGAAATTTGGTACATATATACCCCTAGGTCAGATGACCTATGACCCCAAGTTTCGGTCCGATTTGACTCTTAGCTTGGCCACCAGGTGGCGGAAACCAAAAACACAAAAAGTGCAATAACTCATGAACTAATGAGTGGATCCTCTCCAAATTTTTATCATTGGTGCTTCTAATGAGGATGCATGACATAAGTAAGAGGTTTTTGATTTGACCGACTTTTCAAGGTCACAGAGGTCAAAGTTCAAAATTT
>NMRB01000470.1:162493-174081 GCA_002633025.1 Notospermus geniculatus
CATTGATGCCCAGTTGTAGTCAACAAGATTTCTGACCTTAAGCAGAAAACCGCATTTAAATTGGTTTGGTGGTTTATGAGATATTTGAGATAATAGGTGTTGATATTAATACGAACAAGACTGTACATGTAACCTCGACGCAAATGTTTCACTCGCAGTACCGCCTTTAAGCCAAAAGTTTTGCCTGTTCGTCGAACAATAGTAGTGAGTGAAATACCTGTATCGAATGGCCATTAAGTTATCTGAATACGATTATAGTTTCACCACATGGCACTTTGCAGGTCACAGTATAGTCACGTATTTATTACTGCAAGTACACGCTGGCCTATTTCCTAGGTCATTGATGTATTCCATTACATGGCACAATGCCACGTGGGCATTGCCTGGGGCGAGAGTGCGTCTATCAGTTGATACCCCGCAGGCTAATACAATAGATTCGTCTCCACCACTGCTGTAAGATGGCGCTGGGAGACGAATCTAAAAATGAAAAACTGGTCAGAGAAAGGCAATGAGTTACACCTCATACACTTCTGGTGGCTCGACTTGAAAGTGCCAGCCTGAAGAAGACCCCGGTTAGGGTCAAAAATTTGCAAGATTCTGGAAGTTGACTTCCTGTTTATCATCACAATTTTTGTACTTTCTCTTTCTTTGGATATCTACGTGCACACACATTTTAGTGGATTTCGTGAGTTTTGTGCTGATTCCTCTTGCTGAACTCTGTAGTATCCTTTTTTATTCTACCTCAGAGCTAAGTATCCTTTTCTATTCAGGGGCCGGTGTAGGCCTAATAGAATTTAATGTCTCATAGGGAATGCCCCCCCCCCCCCAACAATTCATTTCAAATTACCGTAAGCGACAACATTCAGTTGGACTCTTGGGATACCAACCAAACAAAAGACGTCCAATATCAAACAGGGCTTGATTCTGTGGCGAGAGGAATCCTTGTCGGCGAGCATATCGCCAACCACCGCACACACAAAACCATATCGCCAAGATCAAATCGCCCTCAACTCGTCTGGTGTCCTGCCAAAGGCCCGTCTACACGATCATACATTTGTCCAAAACATCATCATACATTTGTATGATGATGTCCAAGCTTCTTGTGGATTTCCGTCTACACAATGCAGCTAAAATTTTGAACATCATCATACATGTTTGATGGTGCTCAAGTTTGTTGGCAAAACGGTCCACACGATCATACATTTGTCCATGAATCTCATCATACATTTGTATGATGGTGTTCATGGACAAATGTATGATCGTGTAGACGGACCTTAGCTAAACCTAGAAATCCACAGCTGATTTTCTGCGTTGCGACTTGCTTTGCAACGTGCTACCTGCGATTGAATACGATCGCAAGGAATTGATACCGGTCGCCAACCGATTGCCGACTGAAATTGACCACATCTTCGCCATTGGTGGAAATCACGTATAGCGAGTCCGCTACGGCGATCGGGTGCCCAGTTGCAACGCAACCCAGTTGCAAAGCAAGTAGCAACGCAAAATAAGCTTGAAAATCAATGGTGGATTCGTAGTTTTAGAATCCACCTGTGATTTTCACCCTGTTTTGCTTCGCGACTTGCTTTGCAGATGGGCATTCGATCGCCGTAGTGGACTAGCAACGTGATTTCCACCACTGGCGAACTGTGATCAATTTCAGCTCGGCAACCTGTATCAGTTCCTTGCGGTCGTATTCAAACCGCAGGTGGCAGGTTGCAAAGCAGAATCAGGTTGAAAATCAGCAGTGGATTCCTAGATAGGGTTCTACATGCGCATCGAGAACTCAGGTCATTTACGGTCGTACCCTCCCTCAATTTCTTAACCAAGCGCGAGAAGGGGGCGGTCGTAAACACCCTGGTTGCGAGGATGGATGCGCATGTACGCTGTACTGACCTGGGAGACAGATAGTCCGCACGCAAGGACCCAGCTCCACAGCATCAATCTTTAACAAGGCAATGTTGTTTTTTCTTGGGTTATTCAAGTCGAAATCAGTGTGCACTTTGATATTTTTGATGGCAGCATACTTTCGTCCGGGCACGCCTCTACTGACGTGGAAGTATCCGGCGGTAACAATGAGACTTTCTGTTGGACCCAACTGAAATTTTGAGGCAAAACGATTACTTTGACGGCATTCGCAATCATGGCAATACTCCACGCTAGTAGGAATAACACCTGTGCTATACTCTCCTCTCCATATTGAGAGGTCATTCCAAGTGAGCCACTGCCAGAAATGATATACAGGACACATGGATCATAGGGTGGGCCCACCATCCTGTTGAAATGTGGCCCCAACCAAGTCAGCGAAGATAAGGATGTCCTGGAGGGGTCACACAGTATGCCGTTTTATACCAAATTGTGTTCCAAAGTTTGCGATTTGGGGCTCAAAAGCGGGTCTGCATGGGTGTCGATAGGGCGTCTTTCCTTCAAATTCACCCCACAATAAGCCCTCGGGATTCGGCACCATCTCACCATGGGCCACAGAGATCGCGAGGTTCAATCCAGAGCGGCCGCCTTGCAGCCCTGCTTTGAGCCCCATCGTATGGCGCCAGAAGCGCGAAATGGACAAATCCCGAGGTTCTTAAATCATGTATTGCAGTCTGGCCCGGGTATTACACGATCCTTGGCGAATCGAATGCATGTACAGCTCTGGAAAAAAATTATTAGACCACCTCTATTTGACTCAGGCATTTTCCATCAAAATAGGTCCCACAGACTCTCCAATCATTCTGTATGGACCGATTTATTGTGTTGGTCAATTTGCTCAAACTTCACCAAGACTATAATATCAAACATAGAAATTGACTTCCCATAATGAAGAAACAATGGAGCTGTGAGAAGGACCTTGACAAATGTTCGGACTAAAAGAATGACCTGAAGTGCACACATTTACTGTGTAGAAAGCTGTCCACTTTACATAGCTTCTAATCGAACCTAAATTCTTCGAGCAGCATTTATAGCATCATACGGACTTTATGCTTATAATTACGACTGAAGTCCTGTTATTACAAGGTAAGAAGTATACTTGAATACAGTGTGGCACAAAAGGGTGAATAAACTTTTTGTGGGAAATGGGAAATGAGAGGAAATAACCGGAGGTGGCCTAATATTTTTTTCCAGATCTGTATGCCCGAGAGGACAGGTGTAACAGGTAAAGAATGTTTTGATTTCTTATTTAGTCAATTAAATGGTGCTCAGTCATCTGTGGGCACAAAGTGGGCATCTTGGTATGAAGAGAAAGAGGACATCAACAGGAAAGACATGGTGGTGATCAATAAAAAAAGTTTGTCATATCCGAAAAATAGACAATTAATCTTGGTTTCCTTTTTTGATACACCGTGTACAGTAATAGATCATCATTGGCATGAGCTTTAATACTTGGAGGAATTATACTGACAGTGTAATCAGTATAATCCTCCAAGGTTAATACGAGCTCAGTATTTTAATTATTGCACTCAACTTCGGATTGGAGACCTCATTCGGAAATGACGCTGCATGTGAGTGAAACAGGTACATGTACTTACTTTGCTGGTTATGAGATCCCCCTCTTCATCATAAACACAAGTTGCCGCTGTCAAGACGTAGTTTTTCGCTATCAACGTACCGATACAGTCTGGGAAACCCTGAGCTTCTTTACTGATCTTTACCAGCCATGGCCAAGAACGCTAAAACGAAATTTCAACGACTACCCGGTAATATCTATATATTATTACGCTTAACGTCTGGGTTTTGTGGCAGCATCTCCTCGGAAACCGCGCGACCAAATGACGTGAAATTCGGTATTAGGGGGGTTTCGGATACGAGGATTATGTTCAGCTATGTCTTAAAACCGAGTATGCCACAGGAAAAAAGTTATCATTCATTTTTTGCGAATCTCATCCGGCTACGGGTCTCATCGCTGGCGCCATGCACAAGCGCCATCTTCCGGATGCACCGCAACCTATTGGCGATTTGCGTATCTCCTCTGAAACCGCCGTGAATAATGAGTCGGTTTTCTGCATACACCGTTTATACTATGTGACAAAGACGATGCGCCAGGATTCGAACTTGATAGTCTATCGGGGATGGTTAATTCAGGCTTCTAATTTGTTTTCTCCTGAAATTCCAAGGAGATTTGCGCTGTAGAACTGTTTGACCTTGACCTTGACCTCAAACATTCATGGTCATTGCGTAATCCGAAAGCTCATCCTTGATAACCTATGTGTAGATGAAGTTTTTAGGCTTTCACCATCACCAGGTTCGGTGTCATGTTATTTGTGATGGCTGATTGTGACCTTGACCTCTGACCTTGAGAAGTATTGCGTAACTGGAACAGGATCCCTGATATAAGCCTATCGGGGATGGTTAATTCAGACTTCTAATTCGTTTTCTCCTGAAATTCTGAGGAGATTTGCGCTGTAGAACTGTTTGACCTTAACCTTGACCTCTAACCTTCATGGTCATTGCGTAATCTGAAAGCTCATCCTTGATAACCTATGTGTAGATGAAGTTTTTAGGCTTTCACCATCACCAGGTTCGGTGTCATGTTATTTGTGATGGCTGATTGTGACCTTGACCTCTGACCTTGAGAAGTATTGCGTAACTGGAACAGGATCCCTGATATAAGCCTATCGGGGATGGTTAATTCAGGCTTCTAATTCGTTTTCTCCTGAAATTCTGAGGAGATTTGCGCTTTAGAACTGTTTGACCTTGACCTTGACNAGACAGACAGACACACGCACAGACAGACAGACAGACACACACACACACACACACACACCTACACACACAGACAGACACCATGACCAAACACAATATGGTTTCCCATCTTGAGATCGGAAACCATAATAACTGACACTCATGTTAGATTAGATTATGTTATTGGTCCAGGACTTTATATAATAGGCTCAGATATGGTTTTAAAAGTTGGTAATATAGAAAATTATAACAATAACATTCAGATTGCAACTCAAAACATGAAAACTGGGAGAAATAATATAAACAATGAAAAAAGAAGATTACCACAACTAATGGAAGGTTCACCAGTTAAAACATTTAGAACTAAAGTTGAAACCGAACCAGATAAAACTATAGACCCACCATCAGATAAAACTGTAGACCTAGAAAGACGAAGTCCACCACCAGATAAAACTATAGACCTAGAACCAGATAAAACTCACTCAGATATAAAGTTTGCTTTATATGGTATTACTGGTACATTAGTGGGTGTAGCATTACTTTTACGTTAAATAAATGGCTGAAGGAGGAACTGGAGATACTGGTATGTTTATTCCAATGCCTGATTTTACTAAACTTCCAGATTATGATGTACCAGATGATTATAGTAATGATTTGGAAGAAACCAGTTTTACAGGTGATAAATCACAATTAAACACTGGTGCTAATCTAATTGGTACATCTACGCATGAACCACCTAGAGCAATAGATCCTGCATTAGAGCAACAAAAAATACTATACACTGAAAATGAACAAAAGTTAGAAAATGCTATCAAAAATACAAAAGATTGGGGAAAAAATTATACAGAAGAAGGTTTAAAACGGTTAACCCCAAGATTACATGTAGAAGGTAAAAACATATATTATGCACCTAAGACTATTGATTTTTTTAATAAGTTATCGCAAGATAAAAAAGATGAATTGATGAAAAAAGGACTAATCTTAAAAATGCCGGTTAAAGGTAGTAACGAGATATATTTTATACGTTTAACTCAAAAAGGCGGGCAGTTTTATACCAAAAATGCTATGGGGAAAAAATATGGGGTGCCTTTAGTTAATGAAGTTAGTGAAACTCTTTATTCTCCCGAAGAACGACCCCCGATCTTACAATTACCAAGTGAACAAATTGAAATGCAACCTATGGGTAAAGTTCCCCAAGAACCTCCCAAAATTCAACCACAAAAAGCTACCGATGAATCATTTGAAAAATTAATGGAAACATTTACCGACATAGATCTGAATAAAATTGATAAACTTATTGATGTAAATGAAGAACAATTAAGAGCATTAGGGTTTTCAGATAACGCTTTAAGAGAGTGGAGAGGGTTAATAAAAGCAAGTGATGATTTAGCCGCTGTTAAACGTGATAAAGGTATGCAGATAGAAGAATTAGAGAAACAAAACCAAGAACTGGACAATAAACTAAAAAATTTACAAAGAGACTCTGCTAAAGAAGATTAATATAAAATACAGGAATTAGAAAAACAGATGCTCAAAGTGAAAAAGGAAAAAGAGGAAATAGATAAGAAGTTGGAAGTAGAAAGAAAGAAGGTATTTGAATTAAGAACTCAGCAAGAATCTCAAACAAATAGGTTAAAAGGATTATTTAGAGATGTCTTAAAAAAACCAGATTCTCAAACACCATTAAAAGATAGAATCAGGTTACTTTTTAAAATTGATGGTTTAACAGTTGGTGCTATCATAACTGCAATTACAATGTTTTTCACAACTCTAGGTTTATCAATAAGTAACAGTTTAAAAGGCCCATCAAAATCACCAGGAACTGGTCAACCAGATAAACCACCAGATAAACCACCATCAGATATTCCTAATAAAATTAAAGAAGGGTTAGAGAAGTTTGCAAAATGGTTAAAAGAATTAACAAAAATCTCAGCGTCTTCTTTACCAGGAATAATTGGTTCAATAGTTTCATTCTTCTTGAAGTCATCTAGTGGTGTTGTTGGATTCTTTTCAAAACATTTATTAATACTTGCTATCGTTGTAATTAGTTCTGTAGTTTATGGGTTTGTTGAAGCTGCAGGTTATCAAATTAGAGCCCCTGATGGTCGAAGTTATTCTAGGAGATCATATCCACCCAGATCATATCGTCGAAAGTACTATTATGATTAAAAATTATAGTAAATAAATGGCAACAGGAATGATACTAAATACAGATAGGAATCTTAGAATTGGATTAGGTTTAAAAGCTGAAAGACAGCATCATGTTATCACTAATAATCCATCTTCAGCAAACCCAAAAGAAACATTATACATAAGAATACCGAGATTAACAGAAAATACTTTCTTTGTTCCAGGATCATTTTATTTATCAGCTGATGTGGAAATTTCAGGTCATGGAAGTAATCATGTTGTTAATAATCTTGGTAGAAATCTTATCTCAAAGTTAGTTGTAAAATGGGGAACTGAAGCAATATTTCAACTTGATAATTATAACTTATATACAACTTTCAAAGATTTATGGTTAACTGAAAAAGAAAGAGGTAATTTAGTATTTCAAGGTATACAACATAAAAATTTAAGACAGTTAAGATCAGGTGTTACTGAAGCAAATGTACAAGGAGAAACAACAACACAGAAATTACTTAAAACTGTATTTGAAAAGAAATACAAAATACCTTTAGATTTTGAATTATTATCAACTCATGCACCACAGTATAAATTTCCGATAAGAGAGGACATTATTTTTGAAATAACTCTAGCACCAAAAGAAGATATAATTGTTACTGGTACAACAGCAAATATGAATTACAAGTTAGAAAATATATGTTTAGAATATGATACAGTAGCAAATGAAATATTGGCTAATCAACTAAGTAATAATTATAATGCAGGATTTTCTGTTCTTTACGATTGGGTTGATCACTTTAAAACTGTTAGTGTTGCATCAGCAGATACTTTAATCAATGAAAATATCAACTTTCCTAGAAGATCAATAAAAGGTGTTTTACTTCTATTTATTTCAGATCATACTGATGGACAAAGAGATTCAGAGAAGTTTGAAAACCCTGGTATAACTAATGTAAAAATTACAATAGAAGGTATAGCAAATAAAGTATTTCCCGAAGGAATGAGAACGCTCGATCAATGGATAGAAATTAAAAAACACTTTATGAGTGAAATTGTTAAAAAGACAGATGATTGTTATATGAACATAGAAAAGTATTATGGTGATAAAAATCATTACGGTTTATGGATTGATCTTAGAACTACCGAAGATAATACTTTACATGGTTCTGGTAAAAAATTACAAAACACTAAAGATGGTATACAATTAGCTATAACACAAGTAAATATAAGTAATCAACAACTTGCGAGTCTTCAACATTAATAAATTTCTTACTAAATAAATGGATGCAAATAGAAAGGATTTAGTGAACACTTTATATCAAAGTACTTTATTAGCTGCAACAGCAATTGGTTATTCATACTTAATTAAGAGATTCCTTAGGATTAACATTGGTTCACCAACTCAAGCTCATTTAGAAGAAATTTTAAAACTTGGTGGTATTGTTGCAATAAGTAATATGACTTGAGATTACTTGTATCAACAGGGAATTATTCCACATAATATAATTAAATAAATTTTTATTAAATAAATAAATAATAAACAAAAGAAAGAATTAAAATTAATTGAAACGATTAATACTTTGAATACGACAAGCACAAAGTGCTCTCAGACAAAGTGTTGTGGTGATGAAATATGTTGCGGGAAAATTAAACCACTTGAAGAGTTCTCTTCTTCTGCTTTAAAATGTATTTGTAAGGAATGTTCTAAAAAAATAAAAGAAAGAAATAGGCAAGATAAAATAGATAATAATGAAGATAGATATATTTATGGTAAGATAAGAAATTCTATTTCAAGAGTAGGAATATTTTCATCTGTCTTTAAAAGTGTACTGATAAGTTCTTTTATAGTTGGGTTAAATCTCAAAGTAAAGAACCAGGTTATGATGATCTTTTCAACTCACATTTTGATCATGTTATTCCAATTCATTATTTCAAGAGATTCTCTAATGCATCACTTTTCTTATCAATAAGAGATAGTTGGATAAATATAATGCCATTAAATGCAACAGAGAATCTTAAAAAGAGTACTAGTATAGATTTTGATCTATTTCAAACCCAACTAGATAAAGCAAAAGAATTTATTGATAATTATTTGTTTATTGATGATAAATCGTATAATGATATGATAAGTTATTATGATAATATTTCACTTTTATTTTCGCAATTAAATGGCTGCTGTAGGAATGATGATCGGGGGTGCTTTAGTTAATGCTTTTGCTTTTACTGGTTCTGGTTATTTGGTTAAACAAATTGATATTAATGGTTATGAAGCTGAAATGAAACGGCATAACTATGCTCAAGAAAAATTACAGAAAGCTACAACTCAATGGGAAGAACATAGGAAACAAACTATAGATTTCGTTAATCTTCAATTGAAAAAAGAACAACAATCAGCTTATGATTTTAGAGAAGCAGATTCTGCATTATTATTGTACAATGAACTACATCCAACAAATAAGATACAATTAACAAGAAAACCACAATTAAGTGATTATTATACTCCAAGTAAAGAAATGAGGAATTATGAATATTTATGGATTATTGGTGGATTAACTAGCACTGGGTTAATGGTTTGGTGTTTTCTATAATACAATATGAAATATGTGCATCAACAAATGGTAAATACTCAGTATACCATTTAGCGACCAGTTTTTTTTCTTTAATAAAAAGTTTAGCTTTAAATATTTGTTCATAAAATAAGTTAAAATCTACTTTGGCACTTTTTTGCCTATTGGCACTTTTTTGCCTATTTTCTGTTTTGCTAATTGGATTGATGTTAATCCAATTATCACATATACATGGATAATCTTTAAAATGCTTTACTGGTAATACATGATCTCGTTCTATAGGCCCATCTACAGGATTTAAATCCTTCTGAAACTCTAACCAATCAGTATAAATATCTTCTGGACAACCAAGCGTTTCTTTAAGAGGCCCTGATCTATTTCTCTTTAAGTGTATTTCATAAAATTCTGGATCTTTATATTTGTTATTCATGTACGGGGTCATATATTTTTTAAAACAATCCTTACACCAACTTTGTAAACTGTCTTTTGATCTTGTACATTTAGAGAAACTACTTTTAAGTTTATAATTTGTACATCCTGAACATTGCTTGTAAAAATAGAAACTGATAAAGTTTATAAACTTTTGTTTAACCTGGTCTTTATCTAAATCGCCATTTAAAATAATTACTACACAAGGTAAATTACTTTGGTTATTAATAAATAAGTCTTCATGATAATTATGTAATTTAATTAGGTATTCTAATGAAACATTATTTTCCTCAGATCTTCCTCTTTCTAACATTCTCTTATAACACTCTTCTGGTTTAGTTCTTAGATAAACTATAAAATCTGGTTTAATGATATTTCTTTCATTTTTTATGAATTCCTGAGTAATATAGTTATATTCACTATCAGTTAAGATATTATCATCATGGTGCATCCTTGTAAATATATATTGTGAAGAATAAATACTTCTTTCCATTATTTTAAGTTTATCGGTTATAAAGTTATGATTATCTATTGATGTCTGTTGTGTCATTAATTGAAAGTCTTTCATATACTTCTTTGGTTCTTTATACAATAATTCTAGCATATTTTGACCATTCCAATTTTTCCATCTTTCTATTGGTTCTGGTTTAATTATTATATCTGGTATTTGGTTTAATGATTCTATTAGTGTACTTTTACCTGATGCTATATTTCCTTCTATAGTGATCGATCTCATTTATATGGTGAGTGGAGTATCCCCTTAAATTGTCAGCGGGGCCTCTCTCTTCTTTCTACAGACTCCCTTGTTTACATACCTCTGGCCTACCCAAGTTCCCTTCTTAACTTTTTTGAGTATTATACTGTACTATAGGAAAAGGCTGCCACCACATCTTCCTCTTTTTTCTAATTCCTCTTCTTTAGTTTCCTGTACTTAGTTGCCATTTAGCCATTATGTATATATTCTCATCACCAGGGCCAGTAATGATTTTCGTCGGCCCTGCTCTTGTAATCTTTCATTTATATGACAACATTTTTTTTATCATTTTTTATTTTTATTATTCATAAGAGATATAAACTGTTCCTATTGATTCTAGGATATCTACAAACTCGTTTTGTTCATTTTGTAATTCATTTCGTAAGTCAAAATCTAAAACATCTACATAACCTATTTGAACTTCTTGATCATTTTGGTCAATAAAATCATCATCATAAACTACTTCAAGTCTATCAGTTATTTCCTGCCAATGTATTTGTGGTTCTGTAGAAGTAATATCTGCTCTACAATATGGGCATTTATTATATAACATTGGATAACAAGTACTACAACAATTATCATGGTTACAAGGATAAAATGTTATATTAGGTAAATTACTATAACATACAATACAGAGATCTTCTGTATCAGCCTCTATAAATAAATTCCTTATGTCATAAAGAAAATCTTCAATAGAACCATTAAACTCAATAGAATTAACTATTTCAGGTTCTACAAATAAATTTCTGATATAAATAAGTGTATCATCTGGGGTTGGGTTAAGTAAATCATTTAAAATTAAACTAATTTCTTCATTTGTTTGGCCCCCAATAATTATTTCATTTTCATTATTATTTATATTATTATTTATATTATTTTCACTAGCTGATACCCGTGTTACGCACGGGGTATGTGCACGGGCATTCCCAAGGTCGGATATGGGGGATACACCCCCGAATTTTGTTTAGAAAGGTATCAGGACATTTGCCCTGCGGACATTTACCCCCTAGGACATCTGCCGCCTGGACATTTGCCCC